>JADBJO010009334.1:10000-15000 GCA_016801955.1 Conus betulinus
ATCACGGAACTGGCGTAGGCTTTCAGCCCTTCTGTGATTTCTGGTTAACCTCAGAGTTGTGTGAACAAATATTGTTACCACATGCTCGCGAATTTGTTTTTTCTTTGTGTATAGCAATTTGTCAACCTGTAATCCCTCCTCCGGAAATGAGGGAAAAAGAGGAATTAGAGAGGTTGAGTTTGGATATCATTTCCCCGTAATTGTTTCCTTTTATTGATTGCAGTCCCCTTACTTTGTAAGCAGAGGAGGGGTTTGGGGCTAGTAGTAGAATTTATTAGGAGAAGAAAAAAAAGAAACAATTAACACATAGCAAATTAGGGTTCTTCCCTGTAAAGCAGAGCAAGTTAACAAGGAGGGAGGGGGGTTTGACAGTGCTTACCTCTCCTAGCATAGTCACATAAGACATCCCACACAGCTCCATATTCTGGAACTATATACAGACCATGATTGGCATGCAGAGTTTGTTCCATCACCTTCTCTCTGGTGCTTCATCTCACCTTTTGGTCACCTGCCCATTTCCCCACCTTCTTACGTCTTTCACCTTCTCTGCACCTTGCTGCCCTGGGAGCGCTGGGCTGCTGACGTCATCCCGGCCGAGATCGAGCCCCACTGAGTGCCTGCACGAGGCCTCGCAGCCATGGTGATCGCCGTCAGCTGGAGGGCTCCTGCCGGATCTCCGTGCCGTGAATCCCGTCGGCGTGGCTTCTGCAGCGCTGCAAGGACTCTTGTCCTCCGCTCCCACGGCGAGTCCCTTCGTGTTGTGTCGTGTGTGACTGTTGCTGGAGAGAGTGTGGCCTGTCTCCCCTTGTAATAACTGTGGCCCGACTCTCGGGACTTGTGACCAAGATTCGCTAACCTTTGAAGGAAGTGATCTGATGCAACATGTGGCACATACTCCTGTGTGCTGGGAGTTGAGAAAACTCAACATATTTATCTTTGATGTTGGTTGGTGTGTGTGTGTGTGTGGTGTGTGTGTGTGTGTGTGTGTGTGTGGGTGTGTGGTGTGTGTGTGTGTGTGTGTTGTGTATGTACATCCTTTAGCTATGCTAGGAATGTCCCCCCCTCTTATCCTCTTTGGGTTGAGTAGGGTGGTGTAGCATTTAGGTTGGGTATAGAGTGGCGAGATAAAGTGAGGGGGGGGGGGGGGGGGGGGAGTCCCAGGGTTGGCGTTGTTTTGGATTATCTTTTCTTTTTGGAAGTGTGTTTTTCTTTTACCCGTGTAGGTAGCTCAGATTTCTATATAGGCACTCTTTTCCCGACTTTCATTTTTTCCCCCTCCTCTCTACTTTTCCTTCTGTTTTTCTTTTATTCTTCTGTATGGCCCCTTTCCCACAGAGCGTGATTGGTTTTCGTTGGTGCTTGTCCATATGTAATAAAGTGTTGTCTTAGTTGTTTACCTCTGCCTCCATTCTTATTGTCCCTGTGTGTGTGTGGCGATTCGCTGATTCCCGCCTTCTGGCCCCTCTCCTGATCCCTGTCCCCCCCCCCCCCATTTTGACTCTCTTTCTTCTCCGCCTACTCTCTCCCTCTCTCTTCCTCTCTCTCTCTCTCTCTGTCTCTCTCTCTCTCTCTCCCTCTCTCCTTTCTCCTCCATCATCTGTGTGAGTTCTCAGGAAATACGCTCGCACGCACGTATGCACACACACGCATACACTCACGCACGCGCGCGCGCCGCGTGCGCGCACACACGCACACACACACACACACACCCGCACACACACACACACACACACACACACCACACACACACACACACCACACACACACACACACACGCACACACACTCACACACATACCACACATGTACATACGTGGGCGCAACGTACATGCGCATATATATGCTCTCTCTCTCTCTCTCTCTCTCTCTCTCTCTCCCTCACACACACACACACACACACAAACACACACCACACACACACACACACACACACACACACACACACCACACACACACACACCACACACACACACACTCACAAACATACACACACACACATGTGTCGAAGACAATTTCACGTTGGATTAGACCGACGAATTACATGTAAAAGCCGGATAATTCTAAAAGACAGTACCTTGGTCTACTTGTAAATCTGAAGCAATGCCACAATAAATTCATAGTTATAATCCAAAAATCATACCGAAACATTCGCATCCATCGTCCCTCCTCCCTTCTCTCTTACATCAATTATATAAATAGCGTAACACATTATTTTTGTTAAAAAAGGAAAAAGAAACAAACACACAAAAAAAAAAAAAAAAAAGAAAAGAAACACACACACACCACACACACACACACACACACACACACACACACACACACACACACACACATGCACACACACACACACACACACACACACACACACACACACACACACACACACACACACACACACTCACAAAAACATACACACACACACATGTGTCGAAGACAATTTCACGTTGGATTAGACCGACGAATTACATGTAAAAGCCGGATAATTCTAAAAGACAGTACCTTGGTCTACTTGTAAATCTGAAGCAATGCCACAATAAATTCATAGTTATAATCCAAAATCATACCGAAACATTCGCATCCATCGTCCCTCCTCCCTTCTCTCTTACATCAATTTATAAATAGCGTAACACATTATTTTGTTAAAAAAGGAAAAAACAAAAAACAAACAAACAAAAAAAAAAAGAAAGAAAAGAAAAGAAAAGAACACACACACACACACACACACCACACACACACACACACACACACACACAGCAACTCACACAACTGACAAGAAAGGTTTTCTTCTTCCTCATTCGCCTCTCTTTAGATGTCTAGCCCAGTGTCCTTGATGAAGGCTGTCGTCTGCGGCAGCTCCTCCATGGTGCCGTACAGCTTGGCCTCCAGTGCTGTCGGTGTCGGCCCGTATCTGATTCGGAATGCAGCATGCGTCGGACAGTTTTAGAGGATATGTTCTGCTGTCGTTTGTCCTGACTACAAGGGCACTCTCCAGACTGTCGATGCTGAGTTTTGTGTGCATGTGGTGGCGCAGACAGTTGTGTCCAGTTCTCATTCGGACAAGAAAGGTTTTAAAATATCTTACAATTATCAGGTATTTTAAAACAAACCTCCAATCGGATGATTTTTTAATTAAACATGCAGCTGCTGAAGCCATTACCCATCCAGTCTCTCTAGTTGACTGCAATACACCTGGAAGTGTAAACGGTATGTTTTGATGTATGATCTTTTCATGGAGTGACTGAAAGTAAAATTTTGTGCTCGTGCATTCATTTAAGAAATGAGTTATGTCAGGTTGAAGACCACAAACACAGACAGGGGAAGGATTAAACAAAAATCTTCACAACCATGCATTAACCCGCAGTCGCTGTATCAAGTTTCTTACTGGGATTGGTCCGGGGGGATTAATGCATCGTTTCCCAGGACTAGTCACATTCCATCGCGAGCATCATTCAAATATTGTTCCTGTCGATTTTTCCAAATTGCATTTGATGAAATACTATTAGCTTCCGAGACAGAAAGAGGTATATTAAAAACAGTGAAGTCTGATTTCCCAGAAGCTTCCTCTTTAGCACATACATCAGCTATCTCACTACCACACAGACTGGAACGGCCAGGATGCCACAATAGCGATATATCTGAACCTCGTGTAATAAGCTGGTGAATTAAAATCTGACGATGATTGATGGTGTAAAGCCATCAGAGCTGAATTTGCGAGTATGAGTATGGAAGCAATATTTGGTACTGATAAGCTCTGCAACCCTAGAAGCCAGAATGAGAGGACTATCAGTCTTATTTAAATCTCCATATGTGCAGATTATCTCCGCTTTTGGCTAAGCCAAGGTGGACGCAGATGACGAGGAATCTTGGCAACGTAGTCAAACGATAGATCACAGTTCTTGATCAATGGACGTGTGGAATCTAATAAAGAAGTATAGTTTGTTTTAGTTCTAATATCTCTCGAAATATAGGTGTCCTCATCAAGTTCAGAGACAACTGAGTTTGGAATGGATCTCACCCTCACCCATGAGTTTGCAGGCGCAGATTCTTCTGTATTCATCAAGAGGTAATATCCCAGCTTCTTCTTGCGTCATATCAATAGAAGCCCATCGCAGTAACCCTAACGCTGATGTTTAAATGCAAAAGAATCAATACTCGTTAATTTATGGAAATCCGACACGGAAGCCGTGAAAAAAACCTTCCTGACCATAAGATGTGAGAGAACGAACTAAAACTGGAGGCAACATGAACAAGATTTGAACCACAATTTATACGAGGGATACCGAAAAACGCGCAACGAAGCACTTTTCTTCCTTGCTTTTTCAATGAGATAGTTAATGTGTTTGTTCCAGAATAGTTATAATGTAATGTAATGTAAAAGGATATTCATAGAGCGGTTTACCTCGCGACAGCCCAAAGCACATATTACAGAAGCATGATAAAATACTAATTCTAATTCAAAGCACGCACGCGCGCGCGCGCGCGCGCACGCACACACACACACACACACACACACACACACACACACACACACACACACACACACACACACACACACACACAACACACACACACACACACACACATATATACACACACACACCACATATATACACACACATACACATATATACACTATAATGAAGCATACCACCAAGAAAATTTACTTGTTTGCTCGTATAGATAGGAGTGTCATTTAGTCTGACAACAGCATCCCCCCGAGTAAAATCGATGATCTTTTTGGGTGAAAACCATAAAGACGATTTTTTTTCAGCAGATAAGAGAAACCCAGATTCTTTCCTGTAACCAACAATACTCCTTACAGCATCTTGAAACCTTGCTATAATGTGATTTCTTCTGGCTTTAGTTTTGTAAAATTACAGTTAACATTTGTCCGCAGAGCAATATCATCAGCATAAGCAGCTAAAATTGCACCTTTGGTGTCAACCTGCTTTATATAATAAAGCATGAGTGAGACGAGAATGACAGCAATAACACTCCCTT
>JADBJO010009334.1:20000-33832 GCA_016801955.1 Conus betulinus
TGGCACTGACCATACAGTGTTCTAGAGACATCCCTCATGTAGCCTTTGGCACTGACCATACAGTGTTCTAGAGACATCCCTCAGGTAGCCTTTGGCACTGACTCAATGCAATCACCACGAGAAGAGCCTCGCTGACTTAAGCCAGCATGACTAGCAGTAACCACAGAGCTGACTTACACCGATAACGCTCTTGTTGGCTGCAAATAATAATCTTAAGCAAACGTGCCTGACATTCTGAACAGATGGGGACGCCCTACCGTTAGTTCTATCAGACCGACGACTCCTGACTGTGTGAACATTTTGCTGATTCTGTAGAGCCAGCGCTCTAAGACTTCCTCAGCAAAGGCAGAAGCGAGGTGGAGCTACATCCGTGGGAAAATTTACAACATTGCCATATACGAATTTTACAGTAGACAAAAACACACCCCTGGATGTTTTGAAAGTGAAACAAGAGCTGGAGCCTGGCCATTGTACGTTCAAAGAATTTGTTTTCGTTCAGTTCAGTTAAGATTAATTAAGTTCTTTTATTAACGTCTGTTCATCACGAGTGATATCAGACAATAAATGAACGAAAACGTCTATACATTTCCTCATATAAGTTCTCATATACAGAGATCTTCTGATACAGACCCTGACACTCATGTTTTGGATCCTCATAGTAATCTAGCTACTTCTGACTTAGCAATAATAGTCGTATTTTCAATTATGAATATATTATTTTTAAATACAGCTTTCATTTTTCTATTTCTTCGATTATTGATTTTTTTCTTCTCATAAAGTTCTGTAATATATGACGATCTAATGATAGAGGATGAACTGAAATAGAAAATGAACAGATATGCGCAACATCAAGAAAAAGATTAGTGTTCCCTGTATTCACCTTTAACCTCATAATCATCCTAGCTAACTGACATGGGCAGTCGGGCAGTACAGCATTTTATTTATTTGCGATGCTTTAGATCGCTTGATGCGTTCGCTGCCGCTGGAGACTGTCTGTGCCTGTTCCTTGATCAAGTTCCTAAACATCAGAACATAGCTTGAAGATTCCTTAGTACTTGTCTCTAGTCTAAGCTGGCATTCTAACATTTTCTTGTGACGTAAACAGACATTGTTAGCGTTATGTTTGCTTTCGTTGATTTGCTGCTTAGTATACTTGGTCGATCATCAGTATGTAGTGGCAGTATGGTGAATAGTTCTGTAATTGTAATGTTTCTAGTATGACGTGATTCGTTTTGTGTTTTGTTTTGCGCAAAAACCCTTTACCAGACAATAGTGGTTCGATGTACTCTGAATATTTTAAACTCTGAAATGCATCTTCAAACTGTGTAAAACACTTGCGAAAGATGAAGGTTTGATGTAAAAGTTCTGATAGATTATCTCAGTGTTGTGTCTGTTTTTCATTAAGCTAATCTCTTGTGAGACAAAAAAAATAATGAAAAGGCATATGCAACAATTAATGCCATCACAGATTTTTCAGGATAAAAATCATTACTGGTTCTGAAATGTGTGTCCTTGGTCGGTAACTAGCCCCTCTCTTTCTAAATTGTGAGTCAAAGGGCTGGTGTTAACGTCTACCACCTGGCCTTTGGGGATTTTCTTAAGGTATTCAGCTGAAGTTGCTCTCTATGTTTTTTCATCGGCGATGTAGATTGTTTAGCAAGCACTTTCGACAGCCTGTGGCGTGAGTTCTGGCCCGGTGAAGTGGACCTCCAAGAAAAGGTGTGTGGAATGGCAGACTCACTCTGATGGACCGTTGACTTTGCCCAAGCTACCAGACTTTGTTGCTAACCAGCATGACCAGAGAAAGCGGAAGAAGAAGTTTAGAAAGCATGACTGTCTGTGATATCCAGCCAGTCGTTGATTTGATAAAGTCGTTAAAACGAAATCTGTGGGCCACGATCAGTTCATTGTCGTCGTTTTAAATCACACGACTATTGGCTGACATGGATCTCACAGACATCCAGTCAACACAGGGCTGACATGAATCACACGGAGTAAGTTATCAGTGGATGGCGCGCTCGCTGATACACACACTGAAACACACACACACACACACACACATGCACACGCACGCGCGCGCGCGCGCGCGGGCGCGGGCGCGCACACGCATGCACGCACGCACGAACACGTACATGCACACGAGAATGGATGTGTCATCTCAGTTCATAATCAATAATACTGGTTTTAAACGCCATTCAGGTGGCATGTTAGCTTGTCCTGGCTGGCCTGTCTTAAGGGAACTGATAAATTTGATGACTTCAATGTTTTGTTTAGAGGACAGCTGTCAACGCCTAAAAGCTGGGTTGTTGTCGATATATATAGAGGTACAGCTGAGGGAGGGCCATTCAAGATGCTCCCAAAGTGTTCAGACTATTTTGCTCTCTATTCAGCCTTAAAGGCAGTGGTGTTGCTGTTTTTACTGGTTGATTTGTTACTTTTTTCATATTTCTTTCTTGATACATATGCATTTACTTTCAATAACCACCTGTTGTTGACATTGTTTTAGCCACATCGTTTTCTTGAATCATGCTTGACTATGACACTCAACCTGTTGTTTAAGTGAGTGAAGGCATCAGAAAAAAGTCAGCGGACCCGTGATCAGCTCAATGTCTTCATTTAAAAGCACTTGACAATGGGCTGACATGGATGTCGTGGACGTGGACGGATTCAGCCAACAAGGGACTGATAAGATCTCCACAATGAGAGTCAGTCCACAGTATTTCACACACACACACACACACACACACACACACACACACACACACACACACACACACGTAAGCACGCACGCATGCACACACACACACACACACACACACACACACACACACACACACACACACACACACACACACACACACACAAGCACACACGGCAGGGGCAAAAACGTTGTGTTAGTCATTTTCGTATTTGAATATCTGTCCTGTCCTATATTGAGAGCAAATGAATTAATCGACCACGCTACTTCCCTCCAAGCCAACATGGAT
Organism: Conus betulinus; assembly: GCA_016801955.1. Taxonomy (NCBI): domain Eukaryota; kingdom Metazoa; phylum Mollusca; class Gastropoda; order Neogastropoda; family Conidae; genus Conus; species Conus betulinus. Next base: position 22,988 of record JADBJO010009334.1, read on the forward strand.
TTTGAAGATAAAAAGATGGCTGTGTGCATGTTTCTTCGAGCAGTCCTGTTTCCTTTAAGTTAATACCTCATGCACTATGAGATTTGTTTAGCGAACAAAAAAAAAAAAGGAGGAAAAAAAGGATGTATATGGTCCTCAAAATGTATTATCTTCTGTGTCTTTCCTTTTGTTCTCTACATCCACATTACAAAAAAGGGAGCCTCCACCACTGATGACTATCTGAGAACCTAGCAGTGCCAGGGAAGAGAAGTGAGCAGTCAGCCAACGACAGCATCACCACCAACGTAATCAGACAAAGGCATTTAAGTAAACGCAACACAAGATATGCCACTCAAAAATTAGACTGTACAGCCACCACTAGTACTGAAGCTGAGCAACATGATAATGGTGCATTCACAGTCTCCAGGGATAAATAGGTTCTCATAGCAGATACAAAAGGATATTTTGAAAGGAATGTGAAAATTTCAAGAATGAAAAGGAAAAGAAACATGAATAAATTTTCCCGTTCAAGTCAGTTTATAAAAGAAATGAAGACAATCTGTCCTGGAGCAAAATACAACACTAAAGAAAGTTTTCATGTGGGAACTCTTTGTATTATGAACTGCTGTAAGAGTGACAGCATAAGCACTTCAAATTTTTGTGGCGTTTTGTTTTCTCATTTAGGGGCATCTCGGGTTGACAAATAGAGGAGTGGCCTTCACTACGGAAGGCAGCAATGAATAGCTGGCTTTCCATTGAATTAGCAGTCACAGACCAATGATGGTGGTTTTGCCACTAGTGGAGTTGGGCTGCCTGTGGCAAGACTAATTCTAGAACATGCTCCATTTGTCCTGTCATACAGCTATCTGGGGAGACATGCATGAGTCCCAGATGGTATTATATTTCAATGTCTATTATCTGGTTTGCAGAGTGAATGGAGGAATCAAGCAAGTGCTCAAGGTAGTAACCAATGGCTGTATGTAGAAAATGGAAAATTTTGGGCCATTTCCATGGGTGAGTATGAGTGGAGATCCCTCTGTTTATTTCTGCAAAGCATCTGACTGATATAACAAAGAAGCAACACTCCTCTGCCCTCCCATCCTACCAAATCTCTCTCTCTCTCTCTCTCTCTCTCTCTCTCTCTCTCTCTCTCTCTCTCTCTCTCTCTCTGTGTCTCCTTTACTAATGACACTGTGTTTCACTTTTGCTGAGTGTTATGACGAAAAGGTGTTTTTTTGGAAGACTGTAAAAGACCTTTGCGTCATTGGCTCCTTAAAGTTTTTTCCCGTGAAGCTACGATTTCTGCTCGGCTAAATAGTTTATCATTCTCATGTCATAGCTCTTCTTGTAATTTGTTTATTTGTGTTGTGTTCTGAATTATGTCATGTTTTAAAATTAATGTTTCGTCAACCACTTTTTAGCTCGTTTGGGACACAGTAGTCATATTGGTTTGGGATAGTGAGATCTTTATTTCGAGCCATGCCATGAAAACCTTGGTGCTTTTTGTATGGAGAAACAACACTAAGTGAAGGACAGACTGGTCAGCAACATTTCTCATCAAGGCGTTGTGAGGGCATAGTTGTGAGTCTTTGTAATGACACAGGAGTTTAAGTCGTAAGAGGTTATGACAAGAAACGAAGTTAAAACATGTTGATTTTGAGATATAGACGATCTGTAAATTGACATAGATATGACGATTTATTCCTGTTTTACTTTCTTTACAGGAACTTTACTCATTTAGAATGTGAAATAATTTACTGGATTTTGAGAAGGGTACCTGGGCCAGGGGCAAACATCCCAAACCAGGCAGGTTTTTCGAGTGATGGATAAACGGATGATCCCAGATATGAGGGTTAGCTGCGATATGTCAGGCTTGCCAAGTCAAATAAGCAATCACGGACCAAACAGCAATATTCCTAGCCAGATGGGGCAGGATGACAGGCAACACTGTTATCTCCACCTGAATACCCCATATGTCCTATGACAGGAAAGGTATGCAATCAGAGCCACGCTATAAGCTCCAAGTCCCTGGAGAAAGACACCTAAGTGAACAAACCACCCCCCCCTTGTGCTAAAGGGATAGGACTTTTAGTCTTACACTGAGGGGAGACCCCCAGTCAGAAAACAGTTTTCGAGAATAAAATCAGGACAAACACGCATAACAATATAATTATGCGTCAGACTACACTATCGTCATGGGCATCGTCCCTCTAAGCGATAACTGGGGAGGGGCATATCCAGGCCTTCAGTCTCAAAGGGACCAACACAAGTAACCCTGGTGTCTTTGTTAGCCTGAACGTCGTGGGAAGGCAGTGAAGAGCTACTAACCATACAAACCAGACACTTATTAGCCTCACAGTGGCTCGATAGAATACTGAAAGATAAAAGAGTAACCTCGAACTTCAGGTGTTTCTCCATAAAAAAACGACATTGACGTCATTTGCATTCAGTAGACTCACTTGAGAGATCCTCAACGATTCCCCATGACAAGTTATGAGGTTTTCCGCCAAGACCGTGAAGACAGACACAAGGGAGGAATTAAAACTTCCACCCCTGCAGTGGAGCTGTGCAGATCAGGAAAGGAAGAAACTGGAATAGCCTGCCATCAAGCTGCTGTTGCTCAGAAGAGACTTACTGATCACAGACTGATACAGCCCTCTTGTCTCAGCTCTTGCGCCCCACAAAGCGAACTTACAATCATCCAGACACCTGCTGATTGGAGATTTCAACAGTCGTAGTCCAAGCTGGGGCTACAACAAAAAGGACTCGCGTGGTGAAGAACAAGAGTACTGAATGATGGAAAACAAAACTCATTTTCATCAATCAGCCTGACGACAAACCCACCTGCTACACCAGAGCATGGAAGATCAGCTCAACACCAGACCTGGCAATAGCTACAAAAGGCATCCAACGACTCACCCACGGAACAGTCAGCACTCATGACAAAGCGACCATATGCCCGTGATCATTACCATCTCTGCTATATGATGTACTGAGCACAGCTTGGAACCAAGCTGGAACTTTAAACGAGCTAACTGAACCATATTCACAGAACAGAAGACTTCCTCTACAAGAAAAATCAACACACATCCAACAGCCTCGACAACAACAACAACAACAACAACAAAACAGTACTCTGGCTATGGCCAAGCAATCCATCCCAAGGGGAAAGTGAAGACATTGCAGGCCAGATTTGAGCGATATTCTAAAATAGCTTCATACAGAATTAAATCATGCCAAAGAGGATATGGAGCAGAGCTCCACTCTAGAGAACACACAGAGACACACCAGCAGTGAAAAGACTTTCAACTGCCATAAGAAGAAGAGATCAGGAAGAGCTGGACTGAGAAGACCAGCAATCTGAAAGTGGAGAAGGGCACGAGCAAATTGTATACCTTGATGAGAACCCTAAATGAAGGCACTGGTGTGAGATACAGCAGAAGTGTCACTGAGGAAGATGGTAAACATTATGCTGGCAAGATCCTGGCATATTTCCACAAAAGAAGGAAGTAAAACAACACTGTCTGATTCTCGAATGCAGGAAGTCTGCAAGGAGATTTAACGACAAGCTGAAAACCCAGAAACCAAGCCATTCTTGGATGACAGCCTGCTCCATGGCAGAATTCAACAAAGCCATCAAGAAACTCAAGTGCAAGAAAACCCAGGGAAAGATGGTATCCAAAACACATTATTAAGAACCTTGGACCCACAGCCAGACAGAAACTCCTGATCATGAACACGGGTACATGGGGAAATTTCCAGACCAATGGAGAGAAGCAGTCATCATCCCCATCAGAAAGAAACACGAAGACAAAACCAAGAAATCCAGCTACCGACCCATCAGCCCTCTCATTTATCTAGGCAACAGATAGTAAACATAACGCCACTGAAACACCAGGTCCTGGAAGAAAACCCTGCTCAGCAACACACAGGTACTCTACCGGAAGAGCTGCCATACAGACGATCAGCTCGTGTATCTTGTCCAGGAGACAGAAAATGTCTTTGAAGAGAAAAAGAAGCTACTCACTTTCTTTGTGGACCTGACAGAAGCATTCGACAAAGTATGGGGGCAGGACCGCACTTAATTAAATACCTCCATGTAACATCATACTACATTTTCAACACACAACGCACATCAGGCACACTGTACCAGCTCAACAGCATAAATCAAGGTAATATATGTCATCATAAATGCACTTTAATGTATTCCATCATACTGGCTTAATTATGAAAATCAAGGTAATATATCACATTATCAATGCACAAAGGCAATACATCATATCAGCTCAACAGAGTGAATCAACAGAGGATAGCCCAGTGTTGGTCAAACAACTCCTCACCCTTTGTTGAAAACCTGCCTGTTCTTCTCTGAGACGTGCAGCAAGGGCTTTCTTTACTCTCGCAAGTATGTTTCTTATTCATCTCCTTCTGCAGCAGTAGGAGAGTCTTTGCTTCAGAGGTGGTTTAATCAGGTGCCCTTTTCCCCATGTATCTGGCATATGTTCTTTTTTTTTCTCCAGACTTTCTGCGAGAATCGACGTCGAATTTCACTTGATACAGTGCTGACATAACACGCATCTTGTGGCCTTCTTGCAGGCTCTGCTTTGCCTGTCTTTAGCTTACTGGTGGGTTTGATTACCTCAGGCTTTGAGTCAAAGGATTGGTGGTAACATCTAAAAGCTGGCCTTTCGGGATTTTCTTAAGGTGTTCAGCTGAATTTGCTTCAGCTGAATTTGAAACTGATGTCACATATACACACACCAATGCAAAATGTTGTCGTATATTTCATCTTCATGGTGAGCCTGCTCACAACTGGATGCAAATGCGAATATTTATTCAGATTAAGGCCATGGCCCACACTGAAGGTGTGGTATCTGCATATACATGATATCAATTACTGAAATGAAGGAAAAAGACACAAGAAAGCAAGTACATATGCATCATACAATGTTATTAGGAATATACAGTACGTAACCTCTTTTGTGCTTGATAAATGTACATAGCAAGGTTAAAGAGAATGTCTTCATTTCTTGATGCCAGGAGTAAATTAACTCTGAAAATACAAGGGTCAGAATAAAACTTTGGCTTTATGAATTTTATCCTGAGGTCATGAAAAGCAGGACAGCAAAACAGGAAATGAATTTCATCTTCCTTGGCCAGGTTACATAGACGCACGTCAGTTCATTATCACTCACAGCACTGTATCTGAAGCGGTGACAAACTATATCAGAAACACCAAATCTAAACTTACATAGCACACTCTTAATATATCTGTTCATATCCATTTTAATGTGGCTCCATCACATCAGTTGTTTTAAAGAGTCTGTACTGCGCAAATCTGTCACTGCTATAAATATGATCATGCCAGTCCTGCCATCTGCAGTCAATAATTCTTTGTTTAAAAACATTTCAAGAACCTACAATATTTTTTCAACGCCCTGGTTATCCCAAACATAAGCAAAGCCATATGAATTTAAACAGTGACGAACATTGGTAGCCCATGTCTTCTTGCCATTACAGTCCAAATTTCTCAATATCTTATAAGCTTTAAAAGGTATTTTAATTTCGTCCATTCTTGTTATTTTCAGCCAGTATTTAATGCATTTCAAAAACGAATTAACATAAATCGGATCTTCCCAAATCACCATATACTAAATCATTCGGTGTTCGATTATCTACATTCAGAAATTTTTTCATAGCATACAAATGCACATTTTCAATAACAACGCTTTTCTCAAGTGTGCCCAAATTTCTGCTCCATATTGTAAGATTGGCTGCACCTGAGAGTCAAACAGCTTTGAGAAAACTGTAAAAGCACTACAATTCAGTTTATCTAAAATGTGAAGTATAACTGTAACTTCTCTCTTTGCTCTGTTTGCAACATCCTGGCATCCAAAAGTGAAACTTAATCTGGTTGTGAAATAGAATCCTAAATACTTTGATATGCATTGACTACAGCAATATACTGACCGTCACAAATCCATATCTCATTTCGTGCCAAATAACCACCTTTACGAAAGACAATGATATTGGTCTTATTCATATTTACTTTTGATTCTAATCTAGTTGCGGCAGAATACAAGCTATTCAGCTGTCTTTGAAGTCCAACGACCGTTGTAGACAATAAGACTATGTCGTCGGCAAAAAGCAACACAAAACTCCAAAAAGTCAAAGGTTACACCATACTTTCCATTTTGAATAATTTCCAAAGCTAATTAATTTATGAACAAAGAAAACAAAACTGGACTACAGACGTCCCCTTGCTTAACTCCTCTGGTACACATGACAAAATCTGATAAATTTGCTCCGGATCTGATCTTAGCCTTCACCTCACAATACATACTCTTTACACAACGATACAGTTTACCCCTTAATTCCATTTTTTTTAAATAGAATAGGCCATAGTAGTTTCCGTGAAACTGAATCAAAAGCTTTTTCAAAATCCACAAAAACAACATATAACTTCTGATTATTTGCAAATTGTTTTTGAACTGCAGCTAACAGGCTAAATATATGATCAACCGTGGAATAATCTTTCTTGAATCCTGCTTGGTGTTCTCCTGTTACATTATTCTGAGATTTCCATTCATGTAATCGCTTTATTAACAACGGAACTATAAAGTTTACTGCCTATATTGCATAAGAAAATACCTCTATAATTGTTTATATCATTTGCTTCACCCTTTCTAAACAAGGGCAATATTATGGACTCTTTCCAATCCTCGGGATAAATGCCAGTGTCAAACAGAAAGTTAAACAGTTTACATAAAAAGTTTACTACAAACTCACCAGAATTCTTGAAAAACTCTCCAATAATACCATCAGGTCCAGCACTTTTACCATTTTTCAGTTTTCTAATAGCTAGTAATATTTCTTCTCTGGAAATTGGTCTATCATACGTATTTTTTCACAATGTATTTCCTCATTGTGGACTCTTGCTCATCCTTTTCTAACACATTTTTAAAATTTAAGAACCAGTCTTGTACTGAAATGCTACTTACAGGCTGTGTTTTCTTTCTTGAGATCTTGTATATAGTATTCCAGAATAATTGCTGATTCTCAACTGAAGAAATAAGATCATTCAGAAAAGAACCATTGTATTCTTTCTCTTTTCTTTTATTTAAATTTTTGTACTCCCTTCTTGCTATACAGAACTCTGTTCTATCATCTGTATCCAGTGTTTTCAAAAAAAATCTGAATAATTTACGTAGTTCACTTTTGGCTACCCTGCATTCATGATCAAACCAACTCTGTTCGAAATTCTTGTTTACTTGTGTAGTTTTCCTCATACTTTCAGCTTGTTCTTTGACAGTTGTATTAAATAAAGACAACGCTTGGTTGACGCCTTTACAAATAAGGTTTTCAGCAGCTTTCAGTGTTTCTAGAACCCCTGGTGAATTCATGAGATACGTAAACTGTTGACCATATTCTGAATTCCAGCAGTACTGTACAATGAACTCACTATTCTGTAGACTAGAAGCAAAATTGTTATGTATTTGATCAGTCTGCATTCCAATACACAACACTAGTGGTAAGTGATCAGAATCATATCTTTCAATCACATTAAGCGTAATCCTTTTATATACATAATTCGAAAAGTTGAACAGATGCTAAAAGTAGTCATTTACACTGCTCCCTACATCAGAGATGTACGTGAAACGGCCTTCAAGGTCGATATTACATACACCATTCAGAATTGTCAATCCCAATACTGTGCACATGCTAAGTAATTTCTTCCCATACAAATTTAATACTTTGTCTTGAGAACATCTTTTATGTTTACTTAAACCTCCTTCACATAATTCATGTATAGATCACTTTCGCATACATATTCTGGAGAAACATTGGAAGTTCTTGCGTTCATGTCTCCACAAAATAGTAATTCCACATCATCAAAAGACATTAATTATTGACAACACAATTTTCCAACAATTCAATACCATTATCTAAACCACACATGGTGTAAAAAGGTGCATTTTCCGGAGGGACATACGCACATACGAGCAAAACATTATTACTAAAACCAAAAAAGTCTTTATCAAACATAAATAACATTGCATACTGAAGGTCACAATTCACTTGTTTAATATATGTCAGAAGACTTTTCCGTACCATACAAACCAATCCTCCTGAACACCGACCCTGTTTCGTAAGTCTTACTGTCGGTTTTACAAACAATTTATGTTCCGGAAAAATGTTCAACTCGAACGATTCAGCAAAGGTTTCAACCAAACATGCAAAATCAAAAGAAGAAATAAACTTAATAAAATCTCTGTCACGTAATTTACGAAGTAATCCAGAAACATTCCAGTGGAGAAATGACACATTATTTACGAGTTTATGTACATTTTGACCTGGACAATTTTTCTTACTTTTATCATTATATGAGCGAGTATCCTTATGAAGACGACAAATATTTTCAGTTTTTTTTGTATTTATTTACAGAGGAGGCCAAAGGTGTGGACGTGTAATCCACGCAGCCAACACTATTCTGAGTGTCATATCCATGACTAGTCACACAGTCATCACCATGTCCGTAAGTTTCATTTTCTGTAACACATTTACTTTCAACATTCACAGAGTCATCGACACAACCAGTCCCATGCAAAAGTGCAAAACCATCATCCTTCTTTCTTTCACCCGTACTTGCACATACAACACTTTCATTTATTTCCTCAGTATGAATACATTCACCACTACAGTCTCCTTGCCCTTGCTCACAACTGGAGAGAGAGAGAGAGAGAGAGAGAGAGAGAGGAGAGAGCACACACACACACACACACACACATATGTTAGCTGCACACACACACACACACACATATATATATATATATATATATATATATATATATATATATATATATATATATATCAAGAATAGTACTATATATCAAGAATATCAAGAATATTACATTATATATATATATATATATATATATTAAAAAGGAGATTAAAAAAACACCAACAAACTTGTTTCAAGCTCTCTGCTCTCTTCAGGGTGTTATTTTTGGGCACGCTACCGGTGTTATATATGTGTGTGTGTGTAAGCGTGAGTTCTGCATGTGTTTCACGTGGCCTGTATCTTTTTACAATTTTGGTTTTTTGGGGGGTGCGTTCAGGGAGGGTGTGTTAAGAATGGTGTGTTGACAAGAATTTCCATTTGTGCCTGCAATTGTTTATGATCTCAACTTTTGAATTCAGAGTTGCTAGATGAGGTTTGCATAATATCAGCCACTTTTCTGTAGAACATAGGTTGCATTTTTAAGAGATATTATTGTATGGTGCTGCTCTTTTTATATTTTTCCATGATATATTGTAGTCTATTTTTTTATCTTTAAGTTTCCAAATGTGTTTACTTACTTAGTTCTGTTTGTTTTTTATATTTTTTCATTTTTGAAGGACTGTTTATGGTTTGCATATCTAGTTTTAAAATGGTTTGCAGTAATCCCTATGTATGTTTCTTTTGTCACTATCAGTTGTTACTGTGGCTTGGTATACAATATTATTGTAAAGGCATTTATTATTCAGGGGGCATTGATCTTTTTTAGTGCAGTTACAAGATGTCCTTTTGTTACCCTTTTTGGCTGTGTTGCCTTTAGTTTTGTTAGATGAGTCAATTATGTTTTTGAGGTTGGGCATACATGAATATGATAGCTTGATGGTGTTTTTTATTGAATATTTTAGATAGTACATGTTCTTTTGGAAATGATTTATAAGAATTTTAAAGAATTCTTTTCCTACATTAGTCTTTATTCTTCCATCATATGGGGGTTATACCATATGATCTTCCTTTTTCTGTTTTTCTTATTACTGTTCATGTTATTATCTGGGTTGTATTGTAGTTTGTAGTTGTAGCCACTTTTATTCAGTGCCTCTTGGTATTCAACTGCTGCACTGTTGAATACTTTCTCGTTGCATGACAGGTTAGATAGTCTTTTGTTTATGCCATTGCGTATGGTTTTTAGGATAGAAGGTGAATGGTTACTTTTGATGTCTACGTAGATGGGTATATCGTTAGTTTTTTTTTATATGGTTTGTATACATGGTCATTAAGGTCTAATGTTATGTCTAGGTAGTTTACTACCTTCTTGTTGGCTTCTACTGTGATTTTTAAGTTATGGCTTTGGAAGATTTTACACAAGTTCTTTTTTCTTATTTTCAATGGTTTTTGGTTTTTATTGTTTAGCGCGGCAAGGCCGTCGTCTCTGTACAAGCCAACCTGTTTACCAAGTGTTTTCTGTATATTGAATAACATGAATAGTCCGACTAGTTCACATGTTTCGGCACCATCATATGAACCCATTGTGACATCAAATGTGGAATTATTGCTGTTTTTTTTTGTCCAAGTATCATTACTGCTGTGGAGTAGAGTTTTTTTTTAGTGTGGAAGATTATATATTATATATTTTGAGCACCCTGGTTGTCCCAGACATAGGAAAATCCATACGAATTTAAACAATGACGAACATTTGTAACCCAAGTCCTCTTCCCATGAGAACCTAAATTCAATAACATTTTGTATGCCTTAAACGGCAGCCTATCTTCATTCATTCTGGTCAGTTTCAGCCAATACTTAATACATTTCATGTATGAATTGAGGTAAATTGGATATCTGCCTAGTTCACCATAAACAAGATCATTTGGCGTTCGACTATCGACATTAAGAAAGCGTTTCAATGCAAACAAATGTACTTTTTCTATTTCTGTCGTTTTTTCAAAAGCCCATATTTCCGCACCATACTGTACCATTGGCTGAATCTGAGAGTCAAATAGTTTACTAAAGACACTGAAAGCATTGCAATCTAATTTATATAAGATATGTAGCAAGAAAATAACCGCTTTCTTCCCTTTATTAGCTATACTTTG
>JADBJO010009334.1:36083-84863 GCA_016801955.1 Conus betulinus
GAAATCACTGCCCCTTGATGAAGTAATCCGGTCCATCTTGATTGATCTGCCCACCACTGGCGTCCAGGTACCAGACAACGCACCTGAAGGACCTCAGCTGCCAGTCAGTCGCCTCACCGGACCCATTTCCCTGATCTGTTGCCTCAAGTTCCAGGGAGTGAAAGGAAAACGAAAAAAAAAAAACTGTGTTGTTTGTTACGCAAAGATGGTTGCATCAGGCGCGACAAGAAAACAGCTGAAGTCAGTGCCTCGCAGTTCTTACTGGTGCCAGGTGTGTCAAAAGGTGTTGTGTGCTGCTCCGTGTTTTCAGGAGTTTCACATGAAAAAATAGTATCAAATGGCATAAATCCAAAAAGTGAACTGTGTGTACAGTGACTTCTTTTTCTTTTTGCTTTTGTGCTTAGCTGTTTCTTGATTGCTCTGTGTGTTTCGCAGTTTTCAGGGTTCCCACTTTCTCACAGGAAAAAAATTCAAGGGTTTTCGGAGGGTTTCTCAAGGGGATATTTTGATTTTTAAGGGCAAATTCAGCCGTACAATTGAAAAAAAAAAAGTGAATAATTACCTTACACATGTAATCCAGCCATGATGATAAGGTGATTACACTTCTGTAGTCTTTTCCAAGCTCAATATCATATGCCAAAAAAAAAAAAAAATGAAGTCTAAATACAGAAATGGAGAAAATAGAAAAGGAAAACTTTTAATCTGCTTTCTGGACCAGTATCTGACAAGGATGTCTAGCTGCTTCTGTTTCAAGTCCTTAATGAATGATTCATCAAAAAGCATGACATATTCAGACTGTGATTTCACTCTTTTTTCAGTTCTGACAAAAAAAAAGGAGCAATGCAAAAGTTGCAAAATATCTACTTTTGGTTTCCCCCACCGATATTCTGTCGCCATCGAGGAATCTGGAAACATTGCTGCAAACAGCTTCGTGTTGTCTTCAGCAGATCGGAAACTGTGATGATTGTTGATGGCATGAATCGTCCACAACACTTCAGCTTTCAACACATCTGTCACACTTGCTGTTATTGTGGATTGGCTGACGATTCTTACTCAGGAAAGGATCTGACCTGATGTTGATGAATTTGATGATTGCTGAACGAAGTCTGTAAGACTAACGACCGGCCTACTCGCTTTTTTCCAATTCCACGTGTTTTTCCCCCTTTCCATGACTTGCAACTGCCGATTCGCCCATTGTCCGAACATCAACGGTCTTTCTGCACGCTTTACAGAAAAACACACATGTTTGTTGTCTCTGCATTCGGTGATCCAGCTTCAATATTCTTCTTCTGTAACCACAACGGATTAAATGCGCAATTTCCCTTAGGCATGATGACAGACGTAACAGTATTGGACTTCACTGGAAGATGAGGGAGCTTAACACTCTTTGTCAGAAGTCCAAATGCGCATGCGCAAGTGATAACCAACTATTGAACTGCTTCCCTTTGCTTGAAAGCGGACAACATGCAAAACGATTTGAGAGGCCAAAATCGATGACCAAAATCTCGTTCACGTTTGTTCTCCGATAACCCAATGTTACAGTCAGTTTTGGTCCGAAAACAATTTTTATGGGGATTTCAAGGATGGTAGGGATATCTGCAATTTTCAAGGGTTTTCAAGGGCCTTTTTGACCTAGTTGAAATTTAAAGGGTTTTCAAGGGTCTTCAAGGGGCGTACGAACCTGAGTTTTATACATCGTTTCGTTTGAAGCCGAATCAGTGAAAAGTGTGTACAGCGTGATTTTTTTTTTTTTTTTTTTTTTTTTTCACTGGGATTACACATATTGGATACCTCAGGCTTTCTCTGCATCTATTCAAAGTAAGAGTGAAATTTTATGCCCTTTTTCCCCATTTTTGCTGTTGTCATACTAACCAAACAAACGTAAACAAGATTGTGTTCACCTTTGTTTTTAGTTGTTTCCTTAACTGTAGTGTTGCTATTTTAGCTAAATATATCTAAGTGTATGCTCATTGCAAAGTTCGCGTTTTGCCCTTTTCGTTGATATGTAACAATTGCTTGTTACCTTTATATCAGAGGGCGTAAAATAAAATCAAAAGTGCGAAAATCGCACGTCTGCAATGGTTGTAAGCACGTGTGGTGCACGCGCATGCAGGGAAGTGACGCTGCTCTGCCGTGGCCGTCGTGAAAGTATTAAAATACATCTTCTACAAACCCATCCAAAACCTTGTTAAAAATATTTCCACTTTAAAACCTCAAATCTGATGAAAAATGTTAATCTCTTTCAAGAATTCAAAGATCTGAACAAGGTTTTTCATAGAATCTGCTGTAAAATGTTTGTGTCTCACATCATGCAAGTCCCAACACTCTAAAAGAATATGTTTCATTGTGAGTGACACATGATATGGAATGCACCATGGAGCTTCTTCACTCTTTAAAAGGTATGAATGAGTAAAATGCAAATGGCCGGTGTGCAGCCGGCATAAAACCAGACATCGACGAGAGGAAACTCTTTAGGTTTGGACGGATCTGAGAAAGTTTGTTATCCGTCTGTGTTTCCATGCTCCTGCCAGAGGTCTCTGACATAATTATTAACTTTTTTGGTTCAGATCTGAGCTGGGGATACATATGTAGATAGTTTTCCTGTTGTGGCATTCTTGGCCAAGCGATCAGCCATTTCATTCTCTCCGATGCCAACATGACCGGGAACCCAAGCCAGAATGATGTGACCTTCCACTTTCAACCTCGTAAAAAGTTTAAAAAAAAAAAAAAAAAAAAAAAAAAAAAATCAGTAGTTGAACAATGATCAAAGGATGGTATATTAAGTGCAAGGTTATGATGCAAGAGTGGGTTCTTTGATATGTCCTTTGTGGAATTCTGATCCTGCACAGGGCAGTAATTCTGTCATCCTCTGGTAGCGGCTGTAAAATCATTCTTGGGGGTGTGGCCAGGAGTCCCAACATGTCAACTTGGGAAGAATGTGGCAGAAGGGAGGATACTCCTTGTCTTTGTTCTTTCAGTGTTGATTCCATGCTTCATCGTACATGTAATTCCGTTCTCAAGTTGGCGCTGTGCTCTGTGTATAGTCTGGCTGGCAGAAAATGTTGAACGGAAGAACCGAAGTCAAGGATTTGCATAAGGTATGGCTGGTTGGAATCTCTGGAAATGTAAGGCTTTGCTGCCATTGCAATGTTGGGAACGTGTAAGAAAAGACATGGTTTGGATAGTACTAGTAGTTTAGAAGTAGCAATAGTTTGGTTTTTTTTGTTTCCTTAATAGATCTACAGAGATGTAGATGGATCAGAGGTGGATTATGCCCTCCCCTCTTAAGTGCACAATGGGGAATATCCGGTTAGATCCGAAGAATCATAATAATTCGAAAGTAGGTCAAGGCTGACAGAAGATAGGCTGTGAGGTGAACAGAACAGTCTGCCTTGTGACTGCCTTGACGAGGAGGACTTTGCATGTCATTGGGAGGATCGTTCTGTTCCATGTTGCTATTCTGTTGGGCCATACTCACACAAGCATCCCCACCTCCACCAATGAGGTGAACATATCAGCCTGCCTTGTGATCGCCTTGAAGAGGACTTTGCATGTAGGAGGATCATTCTGTTCCATGTTGCTGTTCTGTTGGGCCGTAGTGACACAGGCACCCCGCAGGGACAGACTGGACTAGATCGATACAAGGTAAATGATTTTGTTTATTCAAATGGCATAATGATACCTTTCATTCAGCACTGTTCTGACATGATACAGTTCAATGATCAGTGCTTAGTCGTGCATCGCAGTGGTCCAGAGCCGCACTGTGCTCAAGTGATGAAGGGAACAAATGCAATATTCAAAGTTACTACTGTATGCTTGTCTATGTGTATGATTATTGTTGTGTGGAATGGTCTATGTATATGATTGTTGTTGTTGTGTGGAATGGTCTATGTGTATGATTGTTGTGTGGAGAGGTCTACATGTATGATTGTTGTTGTGTGGAGTGGTCTGTGTATGGTTGTTGTTATGTGGAGTGGTCTACGTGTATGATTGTTGTTGTATGGAATGGTCTATGTGTATGATTGTCGTTGTGTGAAGTGGTCTCTATGTATGACTGTTGTTGTGTGGAATGGTCTATGTGTATGATTGTTGTTGTGTGGAGTGTCTACATGTATAACTGTTGTTGTGTGGAATGGTCTATATGTTGATTGTTGTTGTGTGGAGTGGTCTATGTGTATGATTGTTGTTGTGTGAGTGGTCTATGTGTATGACTGTTGTTGTCTGGAATGGTCTACGTGTACGATCGTTGTTGTGTGAATGGTCTATGTGTATGACTGTTATTGTGTGGTGTAGTCTATGTGTATGATTGTTGTTGTGTGGAGTGGTCTATGTGTATGATTGTTGTTGTATGGAATGGTGAATATGTTGGAGTTAATTGTGATGGCCCTGTCACTAATTAATAGTGAGAATAATTGTTTCATTTGAAGTTCTTCATCAAATGTTCATGATGTAAGGAGTGGATACTTTGAGTGAAAGGAGAACCCTATTTGAAGTTGTTCATCAGATATTCTGGACTTAAAGAGCAGATATTCTGACTGAAATAATGATTGTTTTATTGAAGTTCTTCATCAGTTGTTCATGACTTAAAGAGAGAATAATCGGAGTGAAAGGATTACCTTATTGAAGTCGTTCATCAGGCAGCTGTGGTAACAGCAGATACCATAAGATGAATGTTTTACAAGGATTCTGTTCATACAGTAAGTGCTGTTCTGTCCACTTATGTAGGAGGATCGACAGACGGCATGGGGGTTTTAGTTTTGTTGGTTCGTTGTTTGTATACTTGTCGTTTTGTTGTGTGAATGTGGTTTTACTGAGAGTGCTCACTGCATGTCACTGCACGAGGAATATTAAACAAGCTCTCACCCTGTATCTCCTTCCACAAAAAAGAATAAAATATTTGCGTTTCGTTCTTTGAGTGTGTTCAGGGGAAGATGTGGCCGACTGACTGACAGCTGTCTTTCTCTCAACAGAACCGACAGCTTGGTCGCAATAAAATATAGACAAATACATCAAACAAATCCCTAATAAATGTCCTATAATCAGTTTGACAGTCAAATGATGGCTTACAATCAATTCTGTTGTTCAAACTCCCTGTTAAACTTCTGTGGAAAAGACTTTTAAACACTTACACATATTTTATGAAACCAGTATGGCAATGAAACAATGCAATGAATGAGTCAAATAAGGGCACTCTGATTGATTACACACTGCTGCCATGTCACTGAAGAGTTTGCAAGCAAATCATTTGTCAACGATAAAAGAACAATACATGAGAAAGAAACAATAAAATCTTTAAAAACAAACAGCGAAAAAGAGGGATAAACCAATTCAACAGATAATGCAACATAAAGGATAAGATTGACTGGGAAAGAACACAAAAAAAAAAAACAAAAAAAAAAACAACAACAACAAAAACGGAAAAACCCTTTACAAACAAACCCACATTCACAACCTGGTAAAAGTATCCCTTGTTCTATGGTTTGAACTTGACCAATGCAACATTCCGGGTGTTAAAACAGCGATCACACACCCACTCAGCGTACACTTCCGATCGGAGCATGTGGAAGGCGTCTTCTGTCAGCCCAACACACATACGATGAAACCAGAAGTTGCAGCCACTCTCACAAAGGATGGCTTGGTCGTTTTCGTGAACCTGAACAAAGCAACCATTGAGTAAGTACTTCAGCCGTGGAAACATAAATTGAAAACATAAGTAGGATGAAATATGTGCCTGAAAGATGCTTCAAAAAATTTTTTCTCTTAAATATAAGGCACAGTTTGAAGGATGTGAAAAGTATGACAATGAAAATGACTCCAACCACTGATTTCAATAACCTGGTAAATTCATAGAATAATGCATATCTGTGTAAGTAACAGACTGTCTAGGATATATAAGCCTGTGTAATTTTTCATTGTAGAGTTCTTTTAAAAGATAAACTATTATATACTATTTGCCCTTTCTTATTTTCTTATGTTCCGCTCATATAGGAGTTGGACTTGGCGGAGAGAGTTTGTTTCCCTGGGAAAGAAGAAATGGAAGTATACCTTGAGAATGAACTGAGCCAAGCAACACAGCCACTAGTATTATATGTGAAGTATACCCTGAGTATGAACTGAGCCAAGCAACACAGCCACTAGTATTATATGTGAAGTATACCCTGAGTATGAACTGAGCCAAGCAACACAGCCACTAGTATTATATGTGAAGTATACCCGAAGTATGAACTGAGCCAAGCAACACAGCCACTAGTATTATATGTGAAGTATACCCTGAGTATGAACTGAGCCAAGCAACACAGCCACTAGTATTATATGTGAAGTATACCCGAAGTATGAACTGAGCCAAGCAACATGGCCACTGGTATTATATGTGAAGTATACCCAGAGTATGAACTGAGCCAAGCAACACAGCCACTAGTATTATATGTGAAGTATACCAGAGTATGAACTACGCCAAGCAACACAGCCACTAGTATTATGTGAAGTATACCCGAAGTATGAACTGAGCTAAAGTATTATATGTGAAGTATACCCGGAGTACTTCAAGTACCTCGGCAGCTACACCTTGGCCGATAGCAACATCGAGCAGGAGATCTCAACCAGGATAGGACTCGCAGCTCGGGCATTCAGCGGGTTGAAAAACATCTGGAAGTCAGCTGTCCTGCAAACCAAAACCAAGTTGAAGATCTACAGGTCCAACGTACGCTCAGTACTCCTATACGCCTCAGAGACATGGAGAACCAACAAGAAGATTGAGAGCAGCAGGCTCAGAGGCTTCGAAGGAAGGTGTCTTCGCCGAATCCTGAAACTTCAGTGGCAGCAGCGTGTCACCAACAGGGAAGTGTCAAGGCGCACCAGCATAAAACAACATTGTGACCGAGGTGAAGCAGCGGTGGTGGAGGTGGCTGGGACACATCCTTCGGATGGGCAAGACCAGACTCCCTCATACTGCGCTGAGATGGGCAACACCGGGGAAGAGGAAGCGAGGCAGACCACTCGGCACTGGAGGAGGACAGTGGAGGAGGAGATGAGAGAGGCTGGCAAGACCTGGAATGAACTGAGCTGGCTTGCCCAGGACAGAGAGGGCTGGAGGGAGCATGTTGGCGCCTTATGTCTCGGGTTGCGGATGAAGAGGATTAAGTAAGTAATACCCGGAGTATGAACTAAGACAAGCAACACAGCCACTAGTATCATATGTGAAGTATACCCGAAGTATGAACTGAGCTAAGCAACACGGCCACTAGTATTATATGTGAAGTATACCCGGAGTATGAACTAAGACAAGCAACACAGCCACTAGTATCACATGTGAACTGAAGTATACCCGAAGTATGAACTGAGCTAAGCAACATGGCCACTGGTATTATATGTGAAGTATACCCGAGTCTGAACTAAGCCAGCAACACAGCCACTAGTATTATATGTGAAGTATACCCGAGTATGAACTGAGCCAAGCAACACAGCCACTAGTATTACGTGAAGTGAGCAGAGCTTCACAGCCATAAGTATTACAGTCAGACTGCGCATTTGGGTGCAGGATTCAAACGCTAACCCATCTGAGAGCGTACACTCTGTTAAGAAAGAGAGCACAGCGATAAGATGTTAATTTGACATGCACGCATGCAAACACGCACACACACATTTCTTTTTCACAATACTCATTTCAACTTTTCCATGCTCAAGGGAGTCAGTGGAGCTGTTCATTAACAAACCATCTAAAGCATACACTGCTGGCAAGATTTTCTTCTATCTCTCACCCTGGCACATGTGAATTTAGTCCCCCAGGGTGGTTACCACACCGTTATCTTGGGTCCTACATAATATTCTTGTAACATTAGTGTGTGTTTGCTTGTGGAGTCAGCAGCATGTTGCACTAGTATATTCATTATTTGAAAAACTATAAGGTGTCCATAATTTCTCCAGGTGCATGAGACATTGTTTTAATATTTTGTTCAGACACATTCAGGCACTCAAACAGACAATCCCTGACATGGACCCTACATCACACCTTTGGCTTCACACAGATCCAACCTATATGTATAAACTATTTTTCTTTAATGGTATCATCACTGACAGGACTGGGTGGCAGAAATCATTGTATCACACCATGGTTTCTAAGAGCTGTCAATTTTTGACATGCATCTTCTGAATGCTGTCCAAAATCTAACAGTAACACATGCCTCATGTTGACGATCCAGAAAAACAAAAACAAAACAGAAATGTCCTCCAAAACAGAAAGTTCAATGAGTTAAAATCATGATAATTTGAAAGGAAAACAAACACGATCAGACCCTTCATTCAAATAAAAGTGATGTTCATTCAAAGCGTAATTCATCTGAACATACTTTTATTCTTTTAATAATGTCAAATGAGTCCAACCATCCAATGATAAGACCATTTCCTGTGGAGCTGAGGGTCGTAAGTTTGAACATGGAATCAGATTATTACAGTTTAGAAATCCTCTCTGTCCACCCAGCAGTAAATGGGTACCCAATTACTATCACAGGAAAAAAGGCAGCGGAAGGTGAAGGATGGATTACGCCGTAGATCACGCCATGCACAAACCTTTAACATTCACTGCCCTTGTGGCCATAAGGCTATGAGACTTTTAACTTCAACTGTCTGATTTCTCCATGAAGACAGACAGTTGAAGACTACTACTCAGCAGGGACTGAACTCGCTGCAGACCAATTCTGAGATAACTCCAAACAGAAGAGCACCACCAAGTGCTGAATTCTGAGTATACTTGTAACAGCAAGCTCTAGGTCAAAACTCATCCACATCCCCATTTTCTCATTCCATACCAGGTTTTGTGTCAATTGGTTCCTCTTCACCAGTTTTCCAGCCTTCATTTGATTTGTGTTTGGCAGTTTTAGGTCAAATATTGATGTAAAAAATGTCAAAAGATGCAAGTAAGTCTCAGACCCAAGGAGGTGCGCATGCCACCAGTTTACTCATAAATTAAATTATGTCTTTTGCCATCTAACAGTTTCTGTTCTGTGTGTGTGTGTGTATGTCAACATACATCTGCACAGTTTGTTTGAGTTTGGTACATCTTATTCACTATTAAAAACAGTGAAAACTTGTTTGTTTACATAATGAAGTTCATTTTTAACATGACAGCCACTTGGTTGTCATGGCTACATAAAATTTTGAAGACACTAAAGTTTAGTCTATCCACTGTCATTGTGTCACCTTTTTCACCAATCTGTATTTAAGAGAAAAACGACAACAATAACAACGTTTGATTACCAAAATTTGATCTACCTGCTATCATCATGCCAGGTTTTCCGCCAATCTGTCTACAAAGAAAAACTACAGTGATGCTTCTTGTTTCACTACTGGTTTTCTAACAGATTTTACTTCGCACCTCAGGCCAGTTTTACTGATGGCCTAAGGTAGCAGAGTCCTTGACAGGTTAATCAAGATGCAAGGTACTGCAGAACAGGATCATAACTGACAGTACATCATCATCATGAAAATGGAACCCATGTACAGATCTCATTTTGAGTAAATTAAGTTACATCACTTATTTCAGCCTGTCGCCAAGAACCTGCATTGCCACACATGCACGCCTACAAACATTTTTGTGTATCGCACATGTGTGTACATGCACACGTCTATATAAGCATGTGAAGATATGAGAGAATACCTTCATTTAAGATACATTTTACACAGGGAGAGTGACAGGAACAAAAAAAAAAGATACACTACAACACCCCCCCACTCCCAGTGTCCAAATCAAAGGAAAGTGACCCAACAGGAGGATACCTCTGCTTGAGATGCATTCATTCCACTCACAACACCCGTTACCTCATGACTCTCCCATCAATTGTCTAAAAAAAACGAATGCTGAGTAAGGAAAACACCTTGTACCTGTTTGCAAATACTGAACTGTTTTTAAAAAAAAAAAAAGCTATTCATTATTCATGAAAGTAGGAGTACGGCTATTGGCAGTTTGTGACAATGTTGAAAAGAAGTATCTCAGATCAGTTGTGACCACCAATAAAAAATAACTAAAATACTTACTCAGTTACTGAGGTATTTCTTTTCACATGTTTACAAATGGAAATAAAAGAAATGCACACATGCACACAGACGCACAATCAAGAAAATCAACGCATACATTATCATGGAGTCTACAAAAATTAGTGTCAGAAACATAACCCTGGTTTATGCCAGCAAATTTTGCATTCCCATTTAAAAGACTTCCTCTTCACTGTCAGAATTCCCTGATAAACACAAACAAGTTACCAAAAACTTTTGGTCACAGCAAGTAGATATTTTTGTCCCGGAGAATCACAATTTGCAAACCAGATGCTACTGTTCATCATTCCCACAAGTGGTATACAACAAAACAAGGTGATAACTGATGACATGTGCAGGCATAGTACTCTTCCAGCTGTCAACTCACCTCTTTATGGCAGACCCCACAAGGATAGATGGGGGGAGCATTGGGGTTGGATGCGTTAAAGATCATGGGCTGGTTTGGAGGGTACAGCTTGCCCCCTGGCCCTGCATGCATCATTCCAGCATGCATTCCCCCGCAGTGAGGGCCGTGAGGTCCCTGTGGGTGAGGTCCCTGTGGCCCTGGATGACCATGAAGCCTTGAGGCATATGAGGCCCTTGAGGATGTCCTGGGCGCATCTGCATAGACTGCATCATCATTGGGGAAGGGCGGGGGTGGGAGTCGTCAAATGGGTTCTGCACCATCATACTACTGCGGCAGTTGTTCCCTCCATTGTTGTTGTTGGTGTTGTTGCCGGTGCTGTTGCCATTCTTGTTGGTGGGGGGGGGGGGTTTTGGGGGGAGGGGTGGGGTCTGGACCAGGTAAGAGTTCTGCTAAAGTGTTTTTGGTCTGGAAGTGAAACAAGCACATTTCGTTCATGATGCTGTCTAACACATAATGTCTTTAGAACTATTCACTTGTTTGATCTTACTTGATTGCTTAGATCTGCCTTTCTAATGTTTGAATGACTTCTATACAATGATACATGAGCGTAAAACAACCACCTAAACTGTTTTCATAAATAATTAATCGGATATATCTCACATACATACAGACTTTTTTTTATGGAGTTGGCATCAAATCATATGGCGAGCAATAAAGGCATAGACACAGTATAACAATAAACAATGCTTATTACAATGTATATCCCTGGAACACTGTCTTCCTGGACTGCTGAAAATTCTTTGTTTTACATCTCATATGCTTCCAATCGCGCATTTCTTTCTTTCTTTGAATAGAGTTTCATGTTTTCATTCCACTATTTGGGTTGTGGAAACAGATCACACTGGCACATATTCATTACTTATACATGATTTCACAAACAGCACTATCTTCAGATGTATTAGTTATAATTAACAAGCATTCACCTATGCTGCTCCATAGCCCTGATATGGCCCTCTGAGGGTGGCTGGGCTGTAAGCACCATGACCTGGACGGGACCTTTAGAAATGATGTACGAAATGATGCATTTAGAATGCATCTGTACCGCACATTCCACAAAAATGTCACATAACTTATAAAGATAATAAGGGTATGATCTCAAAAAATGACTTGGGTCAACCTACTGTTATGGCGCAGAGGCTAGGATCACGCAGGCTATAGCTTGGGAGGCTGCAGATTAAAGTTCCAGAGGCATCTAATCATGAACATGATTTTTGGCTCTGAATGGCTCCTATCTAAATTTGACTGTACTGTAGGCTAAAATGGGCAGGCAAGAACTGCGTAGTGGCAAGTTTCATCTTCTTAACTGATGTGTCTCTCATATATATAAGTACTACATCACTCAAATTTATTGACCAATACTGGTGTCTGTATCACTTGGGCCTGGTTGACATTAGTCTCAGCAAATTACGGGGGACTATCATTGGATGGATATCCTCTGGAAGAGGACGCTCACTCACGCTGCTGCCTCTGTGACTAAGTAACTACTGTTATCAGTAAGACAATTCATGGGTAGTTTCCCGCATATGGTGGCTCAGAAGAGACAGCTCTGAGCACCATCGAAGTGACTTAGCAACAGTGCACAGTCTGCTGTAGTTGAATCCTTTGCCATGATACCGAATGCTACACTGTGCAACACTGGTGCAACAGGCCCAGGCTGGGAGTGTCCTTGTATGGGCAGCATGGGAGTAATGCCAGTGAGAGGATACAGGATGATGTTCTCCAAGTGCATTCACTACAATACAGAAAGAGTAACCCTTTGCTTTACTTTCGAATCTTATCATGGTATAAGTGTTCTTGTGTCAAAGCAGGAGTCACTCACCGTGTCTGCTGCTGAGGAATCCTTTCTGTCCTGAGGCATTGTCTGGCTTTATCTTGGCACAGTCTCTTCACCTGTATTGGACACTTTTATGGTTTATCTTGTTTCCTGAAATTAAACAGTTTACAAGGTTGTCACTGCGGAAGCTGATCAAAAGGAAGAGATATCAAATATGAAGATTTATCTAACTTGATCAAAAGGAAGAGATATCAAATATGAAGATTTATCTAACTACTTACCACATTATTTTTGTCAACATTCGAAACACAATTTCTTTCTGTTACATTCACTTTCTGGACACCTGACCTTTCTCAAATGTCTTCCAAAAAATTGCTTAAGGAGACCAAAAACCAGTCAGATTCATGAATACTTTCTTCCAGCTGCATATTGGGGGAAAACAGTTCATCACTCAGCCAGTTGGATGGCAACGCACTTAGCAACCTTGCTGCTAACCCAGACAATTCTCCAACTCATTCCTCCCCAGTGCCATCAGACTATACAACAGGCTCCATCCATGCACATGATGAACAACTGAAAATCGTTACTTTTATCTTAGCCGGTTCTTAAAACAATTGTGTGTGTGTGTGTGTGTGTGTGTGTGTGTGTGTGTGTGTGAGTGTGTGTGTGTGTGTGTGTGTGTGCACGCGCGTGCGTGCATGCATGTGTGCGTGCGTGCGTGCATGCATGCGTGCAAGCGTGCGTGTGTGCATGCATGCTCTGTGTGTGTGTGTGTGTGTGTGTGTGTTTAAATTGTATGTATCGAGGGATGCCTGTCTTAAAGAATCATATTTATTATTTCAATCTTAATAAACTGAATATATTTAAATAGAGTATGTTGCTTGCTTTTAATGATGACGCTCTCTTCTTTTGTAATTTTAGGTTCCATGTTTTGAAGAAAGTGTACTGTAACTGTGCACGCACATGTGTTTTGTGTGTGTGTGTGTGTGTGTGTGTGTGTGTGTGTGTGTGTGTGTGTGTGTGTGTGTGTGTGTGTGTGTGGATGTGTCGATGTGTGAATATGTGCGGGGGTGGAGGGGGTGGGTGGGTGGGAGGTGTGTGTGAGAAGAGTGTTTGTGCTTGCATGAAGATGTTTTACTGATGGGATTGATTTACTATGGATTCTTACACAGGCAGTTTATGCCTTGTGTGTATGTGTGTGTGTGTGTGTGTGTGTGTGTGTGTGTGTGTGTGTGTGTGTGTGTGTGTGTATTGTTCTGGTATGTAGTTGCTGTGCTGTCAAAAATGAATTTTCCATCTTTTGGACAAATACAATTGTTATCCTGTTAATCAAGGCATACTGTTTTGGATGGTGTCAAGGCGAAAAATACTGAGTTGGCAGACTGTAAGGACATTTATCATTAACAACCAGACTGTAGCAGGTGTGCTCTTGGCAGTAGAATTGTTACTGTAGGAGGGGACTGAACGAGGAATAGGCGCCCTGGTCCTGTAACCAAGGACAAGCTGAAAACTACACTACTTCAGATGTCAGTTATCTTGGCCACTGGGTATGGAACTGGCAAATTTTCTAAACATCGGGGGAAAAACCCACTGATACTACCCTAAAGTTGTCCACGTTAATTAAAGGTAGGTTTACCTTGGACACCTTGACAGGTCTGAGATCCTTCAGACATCATGATGACTTTTTCCGCCATGGACATTTTCCCTATTTACAACCTTAAAATACTCCCCCATTTGGGACTCCAACAGAGAAACATACACCAGTTCCTGTTGGTCTGGGAACTATGAGTGGACAGGCCTGTGGGCACTTTGGGGCTATTCTGCCCTGGCTTTCCTCCTCACCTTCTGAGGGATGGGAAATATGGGAATATATCTATACATTCAAATCCTTCCAATCAGGAGTAATGTCCTACGTATACTTCTTTTAGCACCGTTGACTGACCTTGTAGTAACAATGGTAAGTAATTTGCGAGATAAATAATCTGTTTCTTGTTGATGGTGTTAAAACTAATAAAAGTTCATGAAAGTTGGTTCTGAGTGCTAAGTGGCAGCTTATTTAAAAAAAAAACAAACAAAAAACTTGCTTTGGGCTTTGCCGAATGTTCTGATACTGACAATAGTTTGAGTTAAAAGACCCAATCAAAATCCTACGAGATATCTTCCCTTTGAATGAAACACAACAGAGAAAACAATATGCTGTCTGTACGCAAGTGAACATCCAAAGTGGGAAGGGGGCAGCAGTTCAAGTACTGATGAAGCAGGGAAGGGGGGGGAGGGGGAGGTTCTGGGTTTACACCAAAAAGAACCATTAACACTGAGAAAAAAAGGGGGGGGGGGGGGGGGGGGGGGGCTGCCAAACTAAGACTTGGTTATTTTGTATAGTGCACGGAGGCCTTTTTTTGGGAGACGAGTTCATTTCACTATATATCATTACACACATGTACACACCAATTCTTTTTGAATACCTTTTGGAAAAACAAGTGGGAGGGGAAGGAAGAACGGAGGAGGCGGGCCTGGGCCACAATGGGGACCGTTCCCATCCCCCTGCCCCAACTCCTTATCCCTCCCACGTACATCCACCACTGTACACTGTACCAGACTAAAAGCTGTACGAGTCTCCTAAACTCAGTTTACCCCAGATCAAGACCGTGCTCATGATGATCATGGCCCGTCTATTACCAATAGTGTCATCAGAAAGAGAAGAGACTCGGAGAGAGCGAGAGACGGCACACCGTTTATTACTTTTGACAGTTTACGATCTGAAAGGGGGGGGGGGGGGGGGGGGGGGGGGGAGCAGGGGGAATGCCAAACATTCAAAGCCATCTGCACTACTGCCAGCTATAACTGTGTGCATTCTTGATACTCACCACGTTAACTGAAGTAACTTTAGTTGTTTTGTTTTCACTAGCGAGTCATTCTGTGTGCTCCACCTTTGTGCGCCACAGAAGCTACTTCGACAGCGAACATCCATTTGAAGAAAGCTAACCGTTCAACTTACAGTTTAAAGATACAAATATTTAAGAATATAGACTTTGCACTTTGGTTCTAGTTTCAACTTTCGAATGTGTTCAGATTAGCAAGGCTCGATCATGGCTCTGTCGGGAAAGGTGGCACTTATTACAGGAGCAGCGCAAGGCCTCGGGAAAGCTTTTTTCAGAGGCTTTGTTTGAAAAGGGAGCAAGGTATGGCTAACCGAACGAACTTAGAACTTCAGGCAGTGTGCGCTCCTACTTTCGGTCGCACTCAGTACTGCATTATTACTTGATCAACACATTTAGTTGATAGAACGGTCAACCGGGATGATTCAGGGTGCTTGAAGGAGGGAGAACCATTGAAATAACCGTCTGTCTGGCCCAGAACTGTCTATCCCATCATTCAATGAAAAATAAGTTAACCTCAAGGTCATAAAGCATGCTCAAGATATTTAAACATCGTAATCAAATAATACATCTATTAGCATGTTACCTTTGTCTATAAGATTTTTGAAAGCATTTAAATTAGGTGCACGTTTAATATTTGGTGCAAGTTGATTCCAATAAGGTGCAACTCGATTACTGAAAGTGAATTTTGTTTCTGTTAGTACGGCTAAACTCAATGTGAATTTATCAGTAGGGTTTCTTGTTTTATCGAAGTTGGATAAAGTAAAAAATTTAGTAGGGTCAATATCATCAACATGATTAAACAATTTGTAGGCTTGAATCAGGTCACCCCGTAATCGTCGAGCTTTCAAAGAAGGTAATTTCAACTTTTCCAATCTATCTTGATTCAATTCCTTTATCAATTTAGTAGCTCTCCTCTGTACTTTTTCTATTGCGGAAGACTGTGTTTTTTCAATATGGATACCAAAAACAATATTTCCATACTCAAGGATCGGCCTGACTAGGGCTTTATATAATTTGAGAAAAGTATCTTTATTTAGAAAATCAAAAGAACGCCGTATGATTCCGATCACTTTATTTGCCTTATTTTACAACATTGTACACATGATTATCAAAAAGTAAATTTTTATCAAAAATGACCCCCAAGTCTTTTTCTTCTTCACATTTGGTTATAACTGTCTGAGTACCTTTAATAACATAGTCATGCTCGGATTCTTTTTGCCAATATGCAGTACTTTGCATTTTAAAGCATTAAAATACAAGTTCCATGTCTCAGACCATCTTTCCAAAGTATCAATATCCATTTGTAACAATTCATGATTTTCTGTTGTATTATAAATTTTAGTATCATCAGCAAAAATCTTACAGAAACTGTGTAATGATTGAGGTAAATCATCATTTATAAAAATTGTGAATAATACAGGGCCAAGAATACTACCTTGCGGAATTCCACTCTTCACCAATGTTTTACTAGAATAGGTAGCCCCAACTTTAACTCGCTGAGTTCTATTCTTTAAAAAATCCCTGATCCAATTTAAAACATGGCCTGAAATTCCATAAGAACCTAATTTTATTAGTAATTTTTCATGTGGCACTGTATCAAAAGCCTTACGAAAGTCAAAATATATTATATCAATAGATTTTCCTTTATCAATCATCTGAGTCAAGTCTTCCATGACCTCCAATAATTGAGTAGAACATGAACGATGTTGTCGAAACCCATGCTGACTCTGGACGTAAAGGTTGTTTGTCTCCATATAATCAACTATGACATCACGAATGACTGACTCCAAGACTTTACCTATTACACTTGTTAAGCTGACGGGTCTGTAATTACCTGGGTCAGTTCTAGTACCTTTTTTAAATATAGCTATCACATCAGCTGTTTTCCAGTCGGATGGAACAGATGCATCTTCAATTGATTTATTAAATAGCACACATAAAGGTAAGGATAATTCATTACTCAATTCTTTTAATAATTTAGATGGAATTTTATCAGGTCCTTGTGCTTTATATGGCTTCAGTGCGCTAAGTTTTTGCTGTACAGCTGCAGGAGTAATTATTATATCCGATAAAGTAATTCCATCTGACCTTGATGCAAAATCTAATTTAGGAGATTACTCGTGTCCTCTTCTGTAAAAACACTAGAGAAAAAATTATTTAATGTATTTGCTTTATCTACATCCGATACAGCCGTGTCTCCATTTGGCATTTTTAATAAACTTATGGTTGGTTTGCATTTCATTTTAGATTGTACATACTTCCAAAATATTTTGGGACTTTCTTTACATTGATCTGCAATATTTTTTTCATATTCCTTTTTGCCTTATTAATTGATTTGTTACACATTTATTTCTCATAGTCACATATTTTAAATAATCTTTACCACCTTTGGTGTTTAAAAATCTTTTAAACAGCTTATACTTCTTTTTTACTATTCTCATAGCTGATTTGTTCATCCACATGGGAGTTACCTTAATATGTTTTCTATTTTTCACTTTTGGAATATTTCTCTCCATAGTAGCATGAATTTTATCCTTAATAATTTCCCAACACTCATTAACATTTAAATCATGCAATATAGTCCAGTCAATGTTACCTAATTCTGATCTCATTTGATGAAAGTTACCTTTTTTTTTAAGTCAAATCTCATCTCAAACTCTTCTTTTATTTTTCCACTTGTTATATATAAATCAAACGAGAGCACTTCATGATCACTTTTACCCAGTGGACTTAAATGTTCAATATCTGAAATAATCATATCATTGTTGACAATAATTAAATCAACAATATTTGATCTTTGACCAATTCTATGACGTGTAGGATCCTTTACCATTTGATGTAAATATGAGTCATGTAAGCATTCTATAAACTCATTATCTTTTGTACCAGACCACTTACCCTTCCAATCAATAGAAGGAAAATTAAAGTCACCCATTATACATACTATCAAAAGCTAACATTTTATCAGATTTCATAAGTTCAAAAAGAAGTTGTTTGTTGATTCAGTAGAATTAGGACTTTTATATATACAACCAACTAAAATTTTCAAACCATCATTGCTCAAGAAATGGGCCCATACACTTTCTTCAAAATTTGAATTGTTTAATTCTGAACATTCCTGTGCATTCAGATCCTCAGATATATAGAGTGCAGTTCCTAATTTAGGATTATTATTTACAAAAAGATCAAAACCAGGCATATCATAGTCAAAGTTATTGAAATCCTTTTGATTTTTTGAAAATATCTCGGTGACAGCAACAACAGACACATTTTTTTCACTAACAAGGGCCATAGTTCATATTTTTTATTGAACAAACCATCTGCATTTGTGTATAATATCTTACAAGAAGGAATACTGGACTTAACTGAAAACATGTTAAATCTATGTACATCTTTTCTTCTTTTTGATCCAAATCCTGTTGTCAATTCTCCCTCTGGCCACTCTGGCCAGAACTAGGAGATTTTTCTTCCACTGGACGATCTGACCCTTTCGTATGATCAGGTCAGTTTCACCATTATCTAATCTCCTCTGGCGTTCTGCTTTTAATTCCCTGTAATGCTTTCTTTCCTGGGGGGTATAGTCTGGATTGATGTAAACTCTTTTTGCGCTATCTGAAATTCCTGTGTTCAGTTTACGAGCATTGCCAAGAATCCGTTTTTTTTCACTTCAATTGATTTGACTTTAACCCTCAGAAGTCTTGGTCTGTTTTCCTCCAACAGGACCTAATCTCACAGGCTCATCGACACTTTCATCCTCTAAATCCGGACAATTTTTTTGACCAGAGAATTTACTTTTTGAAAGTCATCTTTTTTCTTTTCATCACCTCCTGTTTTGTCACTTTCTGTTAGACCGACAACTATCAGATTCAGTTCCCTCTTTTTTTTAAATCTTCTTCTCCAAAGTATCCCCTCGGCAACATAGTCACTGTCATGTCGTGAACAGGACAAGGAAGTGGGAGGGTTTTTTTTTTTATTCCTCTGGAACAGGAGTTTGGCGGGAGGAGCAGAGAGAAGAGCGCTTTCAGTGAGAAATGAACACTTTTGGAGGAGCGGGGGGGGGGGGGGGATGGAGGAGGAGGCTGCTGAAATGTATTCTTGCCCTGAGCAAGTAGATATACAGACACTTATCAAATGGTCTTGAAAAGAATGTGAACACAGTATAAGACGGGCAAAGATTGTGCAGTTCAGTACTCCAAGGTACATGAGAGACTTCAAACATGAAATATGTAATAACTCAGAGGATACAAGGCTGAAGTTTACAAATAAACATGCAAAGCAGAGCGTATTGTAAAACCTGTTTAATACTCTACAAAACTGACAGCGTGAATTTTTGACAAACACACCTCCTTTACACATGACAAACTATGAAAAGTGCACAAATCACATGTGCTATATTTTTTGTTTGTCTCGTGACCTTTTTTTCCTTACAACTGCAGTCTGCTTCCTTCTTTTTTCAGCACATGCTGATTTTGAGTCAGTCTTTTCATTATGTGTGAAATAACTAGACAGTACATGTTCAGTATTTTGAGAATATGTTTTATTTATAGAGCCGCTGCTGACCTCAGGAACTCTTCAACACTGCCACCTGAAGTTGTGGCAGCACCATCGATTAGCACACAGCCCCCTGCAGTTCTTTCCCTTGATATTTGATCATCTGTGATCGAAGATTTTTTGGTGGAAATTATTACATCTAAAAACACATATTTTTGGTTATTAATGAAATAGTTTATTAAACCTAAACAAACATATTTACCAATGAAAAAATAGTGACTTATTTGAGCAATTTTAATACTTTTGCTTGAAAATTTGAGAAAAAAACAAACAAACTGTTAAGCATAAAAAAAAAAAAAAATCTGGATTCATTTATAATTTTTAACAAAATGTTTTATTTAATGATTGATTTGCAAGCATGTCAGACTCCTTACATGCAAACTGGAAACATTACCAAAGAGTTTTGAAAGACAGGATTATATTAGGTGCAAGGAGCTAGTTCCTTTAATACTATTGCTAGTAATGCTACATAATTTTGCTACGCTTTATATTGGCTTCCAGTTGGGGGCACCAGTTACAAAGAAGACTGAAGAAGGAGGAGAAAAAAAAAGACATTAATGAGGCCCTGGTGTTTAAAATACCACTGTATGCAAAAAAAAAAGGTTAAATTTTCCATCTGGAAAATGAATGAGCAAACACTTATCTTCATCCAATTGCTCGTTCATTTTCATTGTCCTGAGTGTTTTGTATCTTGCCTGAAGAAGACCTAAGAGGTTGAAATTTGTCATGTTTTGTCTTGTGATTCATTGTCTGTGTTTTTTTTTTTGGTGGTGCATTATCTCTAACATTTCAACGTTGCTGAACAAATTTAAGTTTTTGTTTACCGCTGGGATGTTCAGGGAGTTTTTCACGCTATTAAAATGTGACCCCACAAGTGGTTCAAACTCATGACCATCGGATCCACAGCCAAAGCTCTGACAATTGACACCAGTTTAGAAGATGAGGCATGGAGAGAGAGAAAGCGTTACTTTGTGTTGCTTGCAACAATTTTAATAAGTAAATTATGAAACTGTCCTGATACATGTTCTCTGTATGTCTTTCAAGTGTCCTCATACACACGCCTTATACGTCCTGTTACTATCCTGATCCATATGACCTGTGTGTTTGTCTTTCCTGATTCAAGTTCCCTGTACATCTTTCAGTTGGCTGAATGTGTGTTCCCTGCATGTCCCTCAAGTGATTTAATATATGTTCCCTGTATGTTCAACTATCCTCATACATGTTCTCTGCATGTCCTTTAAGGTCTGCTTGGCTGACATCCAGAGCAAGAAAGGGGAGATTACTGCATCAGCATTTCAACGAGAATATGGACAAGACAGAGCGATGTTTGTCAAATGTGATGTCACTTCAGTCAGTGAAATGAAAAGTACGAGTTTCTCTGTCATGATTTTCCTTTGGAAATGGGGGAATTCATTTTCACTCTACACTATACAGTCATGCTTGCTTGTTCCTGAACTAGAATTGGAAACATTCAGTCTTTTCTTTTTTCTCTTCTGGCCTGTATAGCATAACAATTTAGACTTGGAATGCCATTTATTGTACTAGCACTTTTATCAGATATGCTTAAACAGTAGGACAAAGAAACCTTATTATCTTCAGAAGATAAGATAAAATTTGTTGGATAGGGAATAATGGAAACTGAAGGAGTGAACAGGGACATACATGACTGGGTGTTTGTCAAGGAGGTGAAGAGATCCTAAAACCATGATTTCAAAACTGTCAATGAAAGGCCTTAAAACTGCACCAAAGGCTAGTGATACTGGTCATTTTCTAGTTTGGTAATGAAGCTTGTTCATTTCAGATAGGCATGGGATGAATTATTTTCAGTTTTTAAACTTGTCATTTTCTTTAAATGCACCATTGATGAGTGTATGCTGTTGGTTGATGAAACAGAAAATACAATTTGTTTTGTTTTTCAGGTACATTCAGAGCATTGCTCAATAAATTTGGGCAGTTGGATATCATGGTGAACAATGCGGGCATTGAAGATGAGGAGAATCCTGCTCGCACCATAGACATTAATGTGGTAAGGTATACCTAAACATATGGTGATATGTAATCAGTATAGTTGTACCATCGTAACAATGTGTTTTAATGTGTTCCTTTTATCATTCTTTGCAGTTAATAGCATGCATTTAACTTCCAGTGAAATGTGTAGGATGAGGATGGGTGGGAACATATGCTTACTTTGCAGTTTGTGGGAAGATTTACAGAGCTGTAACTTCACATGCATATCTCGTGTAGTAAACATCTCTGCTAACATTGCACCATTATATAGATGCAGAGAAAATGAAAACAACAACACATATACATATACATATATATATGTATTTGATGTGCATGTTTTTTGTTGACTTTTTTACATTTGGTTGCTCTGTTGCATCATTTTGTTGCCTTTATACATTTGGTTGCTCTGTTGCATCATTTTGTCGCCTTTTTACGTTTGGTTGCTCTGTTGCATCATCATCATCTTGATCCCCATTTTCATAAATTATTGTGAAACAAATTCCATGTGGAGAATAGTATGTGTGTATGTAGCTTTTGTTTGTTTCTTTCTTCCGTTTGGTTTTTCCCTTTGGCATCTTTCTCTGAGCTTAGTCTTTTTTCCTTCCTTTGTTTAGTCTTCCTTCATTTCTTTGTTTCTCAACCAGAACTCCAAGGTTCACCCATTGGTGGCATTTTTGTGGATGCAATCATTTTTGTAATTTCACGGTTAGGTAGCCACATTCCACCCTTAGGGGATGATGTCTAAACATGCCATCAGTGTGTATGTCTTTTAATGTCATGTCATCCGTCCCACTGGCATACTTGTCTCCAGATGGTGGCATGGTATGTTTTTTTTTTTCTTTAAGAACATGTCACGTGGTGTGGTCTTTCTGTCTTCATGCTGGGAGACAGGGAATAGGACATGTAGGTGGTAATGGTTGTGTTGAGAGGTGGTAAGTAAGAATGCATATGCATTTTCCTACATGATATGAATTTTGTTGTTTGCAGGAGGCTTTTTTTGTCCATGTGTTTTAAATGCAAAACAAAGGCAAGGTTTCATGGTTCAGGACATTCAAGTGAGGTGAACTCACGGAAAGTGATCACATGTGACTGTTGAAGTCATCTTTTCTTTGAGACCAAAGGCACATTTTTTTTGAGACAATAATCATTTGTCTTCATGAGAAAAGAGCTGGGTTTTTTGTGTGTGTGTGTGTGTGTGTGTGTGTGCGTGTTTTTAGAAAGGTGTCATCACGGGTACCACTCTGGCAGTGGACATGATGAGCAAGGAGAAAGGTGGAAATGGGGGTGTCATCATCAATGTTGCCTCCACAGCAGGTCTCAAATTTTCTGTCTGCTTAAACTCAGTCTGTCCTTGTCTCTCTCCTCTCTCACTCTTTGCATATAGATAGAGAGAGAGAGAGAGAGAGAGAGAGGTAGACAGCCAGACAGACATTTTTTCTCATACCTACCCGTCCAAACAGAAGTCATTATTCAAGCTGGCATGGACAAGTCTTTTCACAACTAGGACGCCCAACACATGGCTGGAACAGGTCAATAGGTAGAGGGTCAGATCCAGGTGATGCTGGGATCATGGGGGTGTCTGCAGACCCATCCAGTTGAGAGGGATTTTTCTCACAGTTGAGAGGGATTTTTCTCACTGTTGAGAGGGATTTTTTCTCACAGTTGAGAGGGATTTTTCTCATTGTTGAGAGGGGTTTTTCTCACAATGGACACTGATTCAAACTCCATTCCCAAAAAGTTGTTTGAGTGAGACTATTATTCAAAGATCCAGGCCAAGTGCAAAAGTATGCATAACATCTTGCACATGTAAATCTTACCACCATCATTAGGAAGAGTGGACTTCCATAGGTCAGTGGTATGAATGACATCTTTGCGCATAGCATGCATCCTGTGAGCTGACAACAGACTGTATAAAGACTGCTGGGTGTTGGGCAGGATATATCCTCTACTGAAAGAGGGAAAAAAAAAAAAAAAAACAGGAATCTAGATATGGGAGCTAAGTTCTACATCCCTGGCAGTCTGGCTTGCTGTCTCATTTGTGTTTTCTGCCTGTCCATATGTCAGTAAACAATGACATCAAAACTGCATTATGATAATATTAGAATTCAGTGTGTTTGAGTTTCAACATTTCTGTTCATTTCATCATTGATTCTGTGGAGAGTGGTAATAGAAATGCGATTTGTCTTATCATCAAACAGCTATATGGTAATGTCTTGTGCAGTAATAAAGGCTAGACCTTTTTCTTAGAGACCAGTGTCACCAGCAAGTATTTTCATCATCTGTTCATATTTATCTTCTAATGTAATCATCAAGTGAAAACCCTGTTAAAGGGATTGCTATGTATGTGCAAAAATCATTGGAAGAAAAAGAAAAGAAATGTATGTATAACATGATGAAGACAAATGCATTAACAAAGCGAAGCGCATTTGGATTATGATGTATATGCTCCTTCTTTCTGCCTTGAGTGTTTACAGCCCTAAAAGGTAAGGTAAGGTAATGTTGCTTATTGCCCAGCCGACTGCAAAGGGCCATATCAGGGCTGTTGCCATGTGAAAATCAACTCACAAGTCATTCATTCACACAATTCTTTAAAATACATCTAAAAACCCATCCGTTAAAAGACCATGAGTGGTCAGCTGGCCTTTGATCATTCAAGACTGAAAGGCATGTGACTGGGTGTCAGTCTTTTGGGTCTGTGTATGAGAGTGTGTATGCATGTGTGTGGGGAGTGGGTATAGTTTTTAGATTTTCCAACAATAGTCGATAATTTGACTCTTGAGAGGTTTTTTTTTTTTTTTCGTGTGTGTGTGCATCATGTTGGATGATGATTGATAAGGTGGTTTATTGCAGGTGTCACGCCCCAGGCCTACATGACTCCCACTTACACAGCATCGAAATTCGCTGTATCAGGATATACACAGTGCTGGTCGGTATGTACACGCATGTAGTGTTTTTTTTTTTTTTTTTCTGCTGTGTCTTTCTTGTCCTCTCAGTGACATAATTCCCATGCCACTCTCTCTTCCTGCCCCATACATAGCTGCACAGAGAATTGTCCTGTTGTAGTCCCAGCACCTCAGTCTGCAGGGAACAATCAATATTGGGTCGTCATGAAGCAACCTACCAGAAGAGACTCTGCAATACTTCTGAGCCACTTTGAATGTGTTCAATGATGCTTATTCTTATCCACCATAGCAGGATCCCAGCTACTTAGCTCTGCCTACAGGTAGAGCGACCATGCGTGAGCGTCATCTCCAGAGAGCACAACCATAAACATCCACTGACACTGTCTGTGAACACGCTGTTTGCCAAGACTGGAATGGAACTCTTCAAGAACCTGGGCCTGGAGAGAAAATCAGAACGAGCATAGGGTGTGAATTTATTTAATAAGTATACAGCAGACAAACAAACAAAAACAAACAAAACAAGAAAGAAAGAGTGTGTCCAGTGTGTGAGGGGACACTGTAGAGGAGAAACTCCATGATGAATCTGGTACACTGGTGGAGGGGAAATGTTGGAGTGGAAGTGGAGAGAATACAGACATGGAGGAGAAGTGTTTTTAGGCCTGGAACATTATGAGAACCCCGTTTTTAGCCCTGAACAAATTTTAGACCCAGTTTTTATCGTTTTTTATAGTCTGATCACACAGTCCTGTGGCACTTGTGTGTGTGTGTGTGTGTGTGTGTGTGTGTGTGTGTGTGTGTGTGCATGTGGTGAAATCATGAAAATTCTGTTTGATGAAGTTTGTAAGCTGAAGTAGTCTTCACAATACAGTGTGTGTGATGATTTTTTTTTTTTTTTTCGTTACTGCTACCATTTGTCTGTCTCAGTGTGCTAACCAGCACTTTTGTTAAAAATGGATGGCAAAATTTGGAGCTTAAACTACTCTGGCTAAACTGTTGCAAGTTTTATTTTGCTTTTTTTTTTTGTTTTTGTTTTTGTTTTAGCTAAGAGGTCCAATCAAGACAAATAAATTTGATTAGGTCTGTGTCTGCAAACAGAAGGTATCCACTCCTGGCACCCCAGAGCTCTGTAATGCAGCTCATTTTCTTCCAGGTTTTCGACTATACCCACATTCAATCCTTGGAAGAGAAGGTAATCTGCTGAATGAATAAGGCCTTCTTGATTATTTGTTGAGCTTCTTTTCATCAATAGCTTAAGTTTTCTAATGCAGTTAAGTGTGGGTACAGCCTGATGTGCTCTGTGTGTCCCTCAGCACAATCCCTACCTGAAGAAAGATGGGTTTGCGCTTTGCCTGTCTGTGCCCTGCCTTCACTGACACGGACATTCTCCATTCCGGGGTGGTGTTTTTTACCCCGAGGACTTGAGGAAACTTGTGCAGATGGTAGGAATCAACGAGTAAGTACTGCTCTTTGCTGATGGCTTTCGACATTCTTTTGTGTGTTTTAAAACACACTCACATAGACATACATATACACAAAAAACACACACACACACACATACATGCACACACACACACACACACACATGCACACACACACACACACACACACACACACACACACGCACACACACACATGCACATACGCGTGCACACACACGCACACACTCACGCACGCACACATATGTACGCGCGCGCGCACACACACACAAAAATACGCACAGACACACATACACTTTTTGTATACAGTTTTAAAATTCATAATTATATCACCCAATTTATGGATTCAGACTGATTTTTAGAGACGAGGAACTTGGGGAAATTTGTGACTTTTTTTGGAATTTACAGGTATTAGTGGCTAGGAAAATTTGTGACTGTTTTTAGAATTTACAGGTATTAGTGAGGAAATTTGTGACTGTTTTTGGAATTTACAGGTATTAGTGGCTAGGAAATTTTGTGACTGTTTTTAGAATTTACAGGTATTAGTGAGGAAAATTTGTGACTGTTTTTTGGAATTTACAGGTATTAGTGGCTAGGAAAATTTGTGACTGTTTTGGAATTTACAGGTATTAGTGAGGAAAATTTGTGACTGTGTTTTGGAATTTACAGGTATTAGTGGCTAATTTTGAGCAACGTTTCTGCCTGCTGTTCAATATGAGACCTTGGTAGAGATGTTACGAAGATGAAGATATGAAGATGTCTGCTGTTGACCGGTGTAAAGTGTGAGTCAGTGGCAGGTGTCATCAGTTAGAGTGAACAGGTGTCCTGCACATCACTGAAATGACTAGGCAGCTGTGCAGGGTCTTCTCTGGTGGGTCACCTCATGCTGACTTAACACAGTGACAGCTTCCTGTGGATTGCTGGTGTGGGGGTTGGTGTGAGGCTAGCTGGAGTGTGGCTGTGGATAGGGAGCTGGACTGGGCCATGCGAGGGTAATGCTGGTGAAGTGGGACAGAAAATGGGACAGAAAAAAAAAAAATCCTTAGTGAACTAGTGGTGTTGCTGTTAACGTTACAGCTATTATTCTGAGTGAACTAGTGGTGGTGGTGTTAACGTTACAGTCATTATTCTGAGTGTGACAGGTGTAAGTGTTGCATCCTTAGTGAACTAGTGGTGTTGCTGTTAACGTGACAGTTATTATTCCGAGTGTGACAGGTGTAAGTGTTGCATCCTTAGTGAACTTGCGGTGTTGCTGTTAACATGACAGTTATTCTGAGCGTGGCAGGTGTAACTGTTGCAGTGGCACAGCTTTCCGGACAAAAATGCAAACTGATAAATGGTGCTAGCACTACCATCTATGATTATTTTTGTGCATTGCAGGAAAAGAAACGTAACAAGAGACATGCAGGAAAAGAAACAATCTAAAAGTTTTGCATTCTCTGAATGTGTGAACTGGGCCAGATTGCTGGTCACTATTGATGCGAGTTGCTGCTATGGTGTCATGAGACTGCTATGCCATAACTGACACCTACCTTCTCATTCGTTCTTCAAATTTCATCTCCCACAGTTCTACCAACATCTACTTCAACATCTGATTCAATATTATGTTGCTTAAATTCATCCATTCCAAGCAAGATATCAATTTCTTCCTCATTGCGCTCCTCCTCGTTTTTTCTTCGTTGTTCTTAGCAGCTCTTTTTATCTGCAAGAATAGTCCCAAGTTTCTGACAGGTCTTATATAGAGAGAAGCCTGTAGCATCTAAATAAACAACAGTCTTTCTTTGGATATGTCAGGCTTTTGATAGGAAAGTTTCATTCTCAAAATGTGCGGTAAAGCAAAAGAGTTAGTGCTTGACAGAAAGTCCCACTGTACATGTGATGATGCTGTGGTCAGTTGCAGCAGGGTTGTATACAGAAAGGCAATTTTCTGATGGCTGGCTTTGGTAAAGGTGAACACAATGTTCATGATAATTTTGCGTGCATTTGTTCTTTTCTGTTAAACACACCACAATCAGGGTTAAAAATCTTGGTGTATTTATTGTATGCCAGATTGAACAGCTATATTAAACAAGTTTGGTGCTTGTGTTTTGCTAAATTCCTCTTTCCTTTTCAAATTTCTTTTGCAATGCTGATGTGTGCCCTAGACTGTGGCCTGAGAAATAAGTGGTGCATATGACAAATTAGAGCTTTAAATGCACATGTGACCACAGTTTGGCCCAACAAAAATGCTTTTTAATGTATTGCTCTTTGCCTTTGCAGAGTGTCAGCAGTTGTTGAAGGCTTTATGCAGTTGGTGGAAAATGAACAGTGTAACGGTGCGGTCATGGTTATCACGCAACAGAACGGCATCACCTTCTACAAGAAACCTCTTGCTCTTAGCAAGATGTGAACACATGTCGCATTCCATTCATATGACAGTGTTCACTTTTCCTTATCACTTGACAAGAATGTAAATCCACCTTAGGTAGAGCTGGATTAAAAAAAATCTATAATGAGATTTATTCTTCCTGATTTCCCGGAAAGTGAGCTCCCCTTAATGGATAAGCCTTGAACTGCCCCTCGCACTTGACTAGATGTGAAGACATTTTTAGCGTTCCATTTAAATGGCATAGTTCACTTTTCCCCAATCTCTGATGGCTGGACTGTAAACCCATTTGGGGTATTGCTAGATTACAAAACTGTACAACAGTCAGGGTTTTCTTTGCCAGTTTCAGGAAGGGTGAGGTCCCTAAATGGGTATGACCCTGAACACTTTGGGAGTACACTTTAGGTTTTGCAAGGATTTTCTCAAAGCGAAACAGGGAGGAGGAGGATGACTTGTAGAATATATGTGCTAGGTTATGTTTGTGAAAAATGCAGTTTTGACATTAAAACTTACATAAGACTAAAGTCACACATGAATTGAATGTCTGAGACCCTGGCCTCTTTCATCACAATCAGCCACTGGCGCGGAAGGATGACCACTCAAGCTGACCTGTAGTTGGGTAGAGTTAGCTCTGTGCTCTCCATTTTCAATTTCATGAGAATCCTGATGTAAGGCAAAGCTCCTTGCCAAGAAGAGATAAGACTTTGCTTGGGACTGGTAAGTATATTGTAAAACCACCTTTAATTGTAAAATTCCTGTCACCTCTCCTGATGAGCTGCCACCTCAGTAATCTGCAGATGTAATTACCACAAAATCAAAGTCATCGAGAAGGGGACAGGTAACACACTCTTAGTTCTGTATGAGCCCAGAACAATAAACTTTTCTTCTGAATGCTGTTGAGACGCTAAGGGTTTAAAAGAAACAGGAACATTGTACTATCAGACCTGAAGACAGACAAAAATGGAGGGAAGAAAGGATTGGGAAAGGGCTCAAAAGGTGAAAGACCTTCCATCTGAATTAACAAGGCAGTCTGTGAAATGGCAGACGGGTGAAATAATTTTGGAAGGTTGTGTCCACCGGCACAATGGCTGTATGAAGATTAATCAACCACAAAAATGCCTATAGCAGTCTGCGGGGCAGCTGACGGAGTCTTTTTGCTTTCCTGAAACCTGGCTCATGGAATAAGGACCAGAGTCCCATCTCCTGGGGCTACTGAATAATGGGCGCCAGGTCAGGGCTATTGCTGTGTTTCTTTGAACTGCAGGTAAGGCATGGGGGTTGCCTCTCACTACGCGAGACCATACCACTTCCAAAAGGATAGTGTGGGAAACCAGAACAAAACTCGTCTAGAGAGTAGTAGCTCAGAGGCCCAGTTCTCTGCCAGGCCATGATCATTTGACAAAGTATCCAAAGTCTGAAGAGAATTAAATGTCCAATGTGTTGTCTTTCAACTACAGCCATACCTAAACTAGAAATGTTTACAGTACCGTCGGGTCAATTTTTGAAAAAGTCTGTAGTTTACTGGGACGGAATATTATCTCTTTCAATGAATTTATATTCTGGATGTAAAAATACTTTATCTGTCATACCATTCATTCCTTTCAGCATGGGATTATCATGGATTTTGTCATTTACTTCTGTCATATACAAATCGTGTCAGGGAATATCTTATTTACTGGGGGAAGGGAGGGGGGGGGGGGGGGGGGGGGGGGGGGGGGGGGGGAGTGTTTCTCACAGTATTGTTGCATTTTTCTGTTCTCAGTCTCTGATGATATACACGTATATGTAAACTAGATTTCGGATAGACAAGGGGAGATTATTATAGGAGACCCTCCTTGCATATCAGTTTTTGATCGGCATGTTTTTTTGTAAGTAAAGCTTCATACTGAATGAACATTCCATGTATTCTGTGTGTGCGTGATCTCTTCAGTTCTCTGTATATGTTGGTGTATGTGTGTGTGCGCTTGTGGTGCTTTCTTGTTCCGTCTTTTGATACTAACAAGCATGGTCTCTCTTCACTATGCAGATGTGTTAACCACTTTTTTTCTTTAAGAAGGAAACAAGAACAAAAATGAACAGTAAATAAGTGGGGTAGTCTTTGCTCCCATAAGGAAACCTAACACAGAGTAACTTTTATTCAAGACTGGCACAGCCTTTTAAACTTGAATAAAGTCAGACAAATACAAAGACGAACAATCTAATAGTGGGGGGGAAAA
Organism: Conus betulinus; assembly: GCA_016801955.1. Lineage (NCBI taxonomy): Eukaryota > Metazoa > Mollusca > Gastropoda > Neogastropoda > Conidae > Conus > Conus betulinus. The sequence continues at coordinate 66,671 of JADBJO010009334.1, forward strand.
CAAGCGCAGGCCAACAACTAAATTGTCTTCATAGTAATGACTTGGCAAAACTTTGAACTTACGGGGGGGGGGGGGGGGGGGGGGGGGGGGGGGGCAGCAGGAGGTTGAAGATGTGAAATGTAAAACTGGGAAAATGAATTTAAGAAATATGAAAACTCTTCACTGGCCGCATAAGGGAACCATCGCAATCCCTTTTAAAAGCAGATATATTTGTATTGCCTGCTCCGAGGCCTTTCGTCCGCAAAGACTACCCCACTTATTTACTGTTCATTGTTTGCTGTTCCCTGCCTCATTTCATTTCCGATTTCGTTCTAAGAACAAAAATGTTTTCTGAAAATAATTGTGCAGCTCACTTTTGTAATCTTGGGGTTTGATTTTAATTTCTTATTAAGAGGTACTGAGAACAAGTTCATCAGATGGGATTTTCAAAGGGCATCCATTCTAGAACACTAGTATCTCTCCAATCCACGCCAGATACTGGTGGGTTAATGATATGTAGAAACATTTGTACACCCCCTTTCATAAAGAAGATGCACAGCGAAGACACCTGGTTAAGAAAAACATGAACGGAAAACAAATGAATAATCTTGAGCATTCAAGCACTATAACCAGCAAGTTGAAGCTTGTTTCAGATTTAATCAAGATATATGAGTGTACATTTATGTTAAATAGTAGCAGCTTGTCACAGCTGCCCCTCTTTTCAGCACCAAGTATGGTCTCTTCATAGCCGGCTATGGACTTGTGCCCATGCACCCACTTCCCATTTGCCGTCAGATTTGTCAGCTTGTTAAAAGGTGGACCTAGTTGTTTTCAGTTTGTTTCCCCTACTCCCAGCAACAGTTAGCGGCCATAATATCCAGTACAGTCATCTATTTTCACATTTTTCAATAAAAGAGCTAATCCTGAACAGTAGGCTGTTAACCTTGAAGAATTTAAAAGTCATGGGAGGGCAGATTGCCATACTTATGAAGTTTGCTTGATGATGGCTATGATGATCATCCCCTTGGAACCATTAGCTCTTTAGCTCTGATCATTTGGATTCCCCCCCTCCCCAAAGATATAATCAGTTCTTTTCACCTGAAGTCCAACATCTGGTGGGGAGCACACAAATGCTAAAGGTCAGGCATCAATCTAGGGTGGAGTATTTTGAAGCTATTTCCATCTTGCATCACACACCGCTTTGAGCAAGCGAGTTTCCATTCAACGTGACTTTGTTTCCCTCCTTCCAACAGCATGAGCCACTGAAATATTATAGCCAGGAAAGTTTTAGATTAAATTATAGTAGATTATCTTAGCAACTACTTCCAAGTATAAATTGAAATACAAATAAAGCAATAGAACTTGTTATAGTTCCAGCAAACATGCTTGTCTTAAGACGCACTTAAGTTTTGTTTACATTATCAGTCAACCGGTTGAATTAGGAATTGGATGAAGTGACATCCGTTCAACCCCTGTTTATAAATGAATCATGCATCTGAATAATTAATGTTTGATATTCTACATAAATTGTTTTTCTGTTGCTGTTGTCACTTGAGTCAATGCAGTTGCACTTTTGAGTAAATCGGCTCCAGTCTCACCAAAACTTGCCAAGCTGGGGACAGGGTTCATACAGATTTTCAAGAAAAAAATAGGGCCTTTTTTAGGGCCAAAAATTAAAAAAAAAAAAATAGGGCCATCAGGGCACACAAAAATACTGAAAAGTGCTCACCATTGCCTCCCACAGATGCCATTTTCTCCAATACAGACCTCCATTCAGCAAGCACCTAATCACTTTCTGGTATGAATCTTGTCAATTCCATATCCATATGAAAACAAAGAAATCTTTTACAATGGCTAGAGTAAACACACAAGGCGAAAGTCTTATGAATACAAGTCACAAGATGAAGAAAAAAGCAGGCCTATGCTTTCTTTCCACCTGACTAACAGCTGCCTTGTCCTTGATTGACTAGCACAAACTGCCTCTGGTTGAAGGTGAGAACAGTCCAGTGCTCAAGTCATCCTCCTATTTGTCTCCTTGGAAATACTTTTGATTTATTCCAAGGAGGCTACCTTTTACAGTTGGGGGGCTGCTGTCCTCCTTCCTTTGTCAATTGGTCAGCTTTTTCATTTCCACATATAGTGCAGTATGAAGGTGTTCACTGGATGGGAGTATTTTCAGTAACTGATAAATGGTAATCATCTTAGATCAGTAGTACCACAGGATGATGATTATAGTTATATAAGTGGAAAAATGTAGTGGTGATGGTGCAATGGCGCAAATTGGGGGGATAAAAGAAAATATCAATGACCTGTGGGTGATGCTCATTGGCATGGACGAGATCAATAGTACGGACGGTGATGGTCATTGTGCTAAGTGGAATATTAGGTGGCATTAGTATAATGTTGCAGGTTGAGAAAGAGGTGGAGGGGGGTAGGGGTAGATGACTGATGGGTGATGATCATGTATCATTTGAGATAAACAGTACTGTAGGATGATGATAATTGTTGTATAAGTGGGATATGTTGTGGCACTGGTGTAACATGCCGGTGGGGGAATGGGGGAGGTGTTCAAAGATGGGTGGATGATGATCATGGTCAAGGTGTAGGTATGATCCACAGTGGTGTAGGATGATGGTCATTTTTGTAAAAGGAGTAGGATAGTGTATTGGCAAGTACGATAATGCCAGTGGGGGAATAAAGGAAATGATCAATGACTGATGGATGTTGATCACTGAGATGAGATCTACAGTACTATAGGGTGGTGACCATTGTCATAAGTGAAATAATGTGGTGGCATTGATGTAGTAGTAGTGCCGGTTGGGGATGGGGGGAGAAAAAAAAAGGACTAAAATTGATGATTCATGGATAATTGGTCATTGTTGTAAGTTGGACAAACAGTGATACAGGATGATGATCATTGCCATAGGTGAAATAGCATGATATGATAGCATTGGCATGATAATGCCTGTTGAGATAAAAAAAAAAAAAAAAAAAAAAAAAAAAAAAAAAAACACCAACACTTTGGGGGATGGGGGCAATGATCAATGACTGATTGATGGTGATGGTTGTCATAGATGAAATCATCACTGTCTCACACACCCACGCATGCATGATACATGCATGCACACACATGTACATACACCCCTACACACCCCCCCCCCACACACACAGGTACATACATACAGGCACATCTACACACACACATACATATGCAGACATATGAAAAAAAAAAAAAAATTTAAAAAAAGAGGATTGGCATACACAGATCTTATGAGTGGTGATATAATGATAGCGGTCATATATGGGAATCTGTGTATTAAAAAAAAAAAAACTTACACACACACACACACGACAAACACATGTACATACATCTAAGCATACCTGTATGTAGAGGGGAGGGGAGACACAAGCCCCTTAGTATAGTATATTGTACACAGAGGGGTGGGGTGGGGGAACATAATGTGGACAAAGGAAAGGAAGTGGGGGGGGGGGGGGGGGGGGGGGGGGGGGGGGGGGGGGGGGGTGTTACTGGAAGTTAATATGGTGTGAATGGGTGTGTGCTTTTGTGGAATATATAGTGGGTTGCTGTTGAGGTGGTGGACAGGTGTAATCATGTAGTGGTGTTAGGATGCTGGTGATATATGGGGGTGAAGGGAAAAAGTGGGGGTGTTAGAGGGGCAGTAGGGCCAAACGAAGTTGCAGAAGAAGCACTAGAACTCGTTGAAGGACCAGCAACCAAGTGCTTTTCAGAGCAAAAACTTGTTGATGTACTAGTACTACTTGAGGCTTGCCCACTGTCACGATCTTAAAAAAAAAAAAAAAAAAAATTTAAGGACACTGCCGCTGTAGTAGAACTCGCCTTCCCTTTTTTGGTGAGTTTGAAGGGCTTTTTCATCATCCATTTTCCCAAGCTGAAACCCCTTCTTACAAAAAAACTACAATAGAACCGATATTTGTCCAAGTTATCTCGGTGAAGCCCGAGTTTATATTCATATCTATCAAGCCACAGATCTTCGAATAAGCACTTCCCCATGTCTCTGTGTGAAACTGACGAAATCTTATAAAGAAACGCTCAATGAAATGTCAAATTTCGTTGAAAAATGAACCGTGGACTTGCTTCGTTCAACACATGGGAAGTCCAAGATAGCGGACAGCACAGTTACTTTGTCGTAGTTACTTCCCTTGAACAACTTTACACCATGATCGATCGGTACTGATTCGGCATTTACCTATTATGAAAATCGGTTTTTGTTTTCTTTTCCGATCATTTTTTTTTCTTTGATTTTGTTGTTTTTTTCACAAGTTTTCTTCTTTAGATTTTTTTTTCTGAGGTCCTGGTTTTAGGGCCTTTTAGGGGCTCCAGCCTCTTCATTTTGATTTTTTTAGGTCTTTTTAGGGGCCCCTATTTTTTGCCTAAAAAGGTTAGGGCCTTTTGGGGCCCTGTACGAACCCTGTGGGGAGCTTTACACAAGTCACAGTGTCAGGGCTGAAAGGGTTAATGAAGGGATTCTACAAGCTCCAGAAAGCCGCATCCAATAGTATGCACTAAGGAACCAAGTGTTGGAACTCAATCGAGGTGATCCTTATGGGCTCTCAGGTTCAAATCTGACATGTCAATGTGTGCCTGGGAGCATGCCCCATGAATGGTATCAGTATCAGCCATCTGCAGATGGTGCCAGTAGAAAAAGCCTTCCTCTTGTTGGGGGTCAATATCTTTAACTATAATTAATCATGATTTAAATCAATGTTCCAAAGTCTAATCCACATAGAAATCATCACCTTCCAACATCAGCATTGTGGTGGTGAAAACCGATACCATGTGGCAGATGCTGAATCCACAAACAGCCAGTGTGTGTAGCCAACTTGCATGAATTTCATGCAACATTCTTCTTTAATTATCGTAAAATCAGCATCCTAATAAAGACTTTTGAGCTGTCAAGTTTATATATATTTTCATCATTTCTGATTATTGAAAGAGGCAAAAAAAAAACAACAACAAAAAATCTTAACACCAGAATGCTCAATTTTCTTGTGAACACATTATAAATACAATTTTCATCCATCCAGTAAATCAGCTCTCAGACATTTTTGTGTATGCCTTTGAATGATCCATTCCATTCTAGCGCTTGCTTGCTTCAAACATGTTGGGAAGTGAGAAGAAAGCAATTTGTTTTGAACAGCGATTACTTCACTGCTAATACAGTTCGCTACAATTTGTTGCTGAACAAAAATAAATCGATCTTGAGAAATATCCTCAGTATTGGATTTCAGAATTTTTCTTAACGTCTGTCAACGATACACAGATTCAAATCCGACAAAGTATACATACAAAAAAAAAGCGTAAAGAAAGGTGGTTTTGACAAGCTGTGAGTGTGCTCATAACTTAAGATACAGTAAATTGCCAGCATACATAGTGATCTCATTAATCACATTGCTGTTGTTCACACTGAACTCTAGAAAAATGTGTAGTATAGACAACTGGAGCCGCTGACCTCAAGAGCAACAAGTGTTGCATTTTTGACATTTTCCAAGTGTAATTTTCTAAACAGCACAATACTCGCATTCGGTGAACACATACATGCCTACCCCTAAAAATGAATTTCAGTAGCACCGATTTCAAATTTCAGTAGCATGGACTCAAGATCAGTAGCATTCATTTTTTTCTTTTGAAACAGTTTGTGGAAAGAGTTGGTCAGGGTGTCACAATCAGCTCAACCTTTGCATAGAAAAAGACAAAACTTTACTGCCATGTTTTAATTACAGAAAATGCGCTATCACAAATCACGCACTTTGCTTTTGAATCGTCAGAGTCCAATTTCACAATGAAGGGAAATTTGCCACTGTATTTGTCCAGGAACTTCTGTGACGGCCGACGCTTTTTTTTTGATGCAGGTTCATCGGTATCAACAGTTGGCACACCATTTGCTTTCTCTTTGTATTAGACGCCATGTTTCTCAAAACTTCAATTACTTTGTGATACCCAGTTTCGTACTTCCGCTTTCAAAAGCATCGTTTGCTTGAATGTCCAAGTTTAACGTCCCTCTATAGCAGAAGCCGTTGGAGACATACGCTATTTTTTCGTCTGCTTGATGAAGACGGGGGCTTTACGTCCCTTTAACCATTCGGTGTTCTGCTTCTGCTTTCAAAAGCATCGTCTACTTCAACTCGCGATCGTTTCAAGTAAATTTTGTTGAAAAATCTTTTTACCATAACGAAAAATAAATTTCCATAATTGCCATAGCCACTTCGTTTTTTTTGTTAATTGCCGTAGAAAATATGGAAGTTCCGTAGGGGTAGGCATGTATGTGAACAGCGTTTTCAGTCGAACTTTGCTTTGCACCCATGTTAAAACAAATCTCGCTATATGTCTAGAACATTGGGGGGGGGGGGGGGGGGGGGGGGGGGAGCAAACTACGGGGGAGGGGTACAAGAAATCCCCGAAATGACCTCACATTTCTGTGAACAAACTCAATTGCCATTTCTTAGGCTTAACAAGTTCCATGTGTACACACTCACATATGCTGCTCGTCAAACTCCTGTCAGAACAGCTTATATCTATAATTTAAAAATGTAACATGTACGAGTTAAAATGTTCGCTGAACGACGTTTCACTGAAAGAACGATGTTCATACAAGATAAAACATTTTTTTTTATATTTAGGTGCATGCTTGTATATCTTGGAACAAAACAGAAGTGCTCTCTTTCATTAATGATTTACCAGTTAACGATAGGCTGAATTTTATTTCTTTCTTCAAAATTCTAGAAGCTGCCTTTCAGTTTCCAACAAACATTCACATGTTGCATCTACCTCTTCAAAAGGAAATAACATCAAATTAGCACCAAGTAAACAACAAATGAATTACAACACTAGCCTGTTATCAGAGGATCTGTAGACACAATGCTGAAATTGCAGTCTTCACATATGTACATTCTGTAAGACAGATGCCAATGTCATCGATCTGTGTTCCTGAATCATCTAACCTTTTCTTTGTGTAACCAAATGCATTTGGTATTAGTACAAGGTTAGCTGGGCAACTACCACCACCACTTCTTCCACTGCATTTCTCAGTTTGCTGGAGCAGGAAATGGTAGAGTTACCCTACTGATTTTGCCAACATCTCTCAGTTGCATCGCCAGATTACCATCTAGCACATTCACAGGGAGCAGTCAGTACTGCCACTCCCACTCTATCATCAGCCATAAGAGGTAGCAGTCTGTACTAGTGTCTGTGGCTACCCACAAGCCCAGACACTACCTGCACTCATCGGCATGCTACCTGTTCCAATTCTACACCAACTAAGCTCTCAACTTATCAATAATTGCTTATCTGGGCCAGTGAGCATACTTCTCTACTAGCTCTTATGAAATTGACCCAGAACTCGCATCAGGGACTTGTAAACACATTTGACAAGATCCTGCCATCGCATTAAGAACCTCCTGCCTGCTTGTATTCAAGAGAACCACCGTACTCTAGCTTCCTTGTAATATATTCCAGGTCTTGTCAAGAAATTTGAACGTCCTCACATGGTGTCAATCTGGCCTATGGGCTCAGCAACTTCCCTGCTTGCACCCATTACTTCACTGAGAAGTTGGAAAGCATGTGATTGCTAGGACTGATTAGGTCTATAAATCCAAGGTCACGTTTACGTCACCTGTGGCCAAGTGAAACAATACTTGCAGAATCTTCCCACACACACAAAAAAAGGACACTACTCTCTTTCTTACATTTTATTAATTGAATAGACAACACCCACTCTCCACCTCCAACATGACAATGGCTGAAACAAATGGTTTACACAGAACATGTTTACAGAGGAAACCAAGCTGCCTTCAGTGTGTTCCCCAAGATGTTTGATGTTTATCCCAAAACTTACCCCCACCCCCAGCATGATCTAAAACTGACACAGAATGCAACACTGATGGAAGGCATGCATACTATTGTGTGTACTGCCCATGCACCAACTGTCCACGATTACAAAGGAAATGGGGCCAGCAGAAGGACACTACAGACCAAAGTTCAATTGAATACAAAACTACCCCAGGATCAAAGTCTTCCCTCATGTCTTTCAAAAAAATTTTCTTCCCATCCCTTCCTACCCTTGTAAAATAAAATTTAAAATAAAGGGGACCTATCATTGTAAAACAAATAATAAAACAAAAGGGGGGGAAAAAAATGACCAATGAACACACAAGTAGTAACGTCTTTCATCAATACACTGGCGGGCGAAGTCCTCAAGTAATGCATGTGATGACATGATGACAATGTGGTATTTTATCGACTGTAGGGATGGTAGTTCTGTGAGCCACTCCCTCGGCCACCGCCCCCTCCAGTGTTTCCAGGTGCCTGTCGCTGTTGGTAACCTCCTCCCATGCCCTGATTGGCTCCCTGACCACCTTGTTGACCACTTCCATAGCCGCCTTGCTGACCACCGTAACCACCTTGCTGGTTACCGTAACCACCTCCTTGCTGGTTGTCCCCATAGCCACCACCGCCTGCAACATGCATGATAAGACACTCTTCACAGACTGCATTGAAAAACGCACAATAGAGCAAGTGGAGAGTGACAGTCCCCAGTTCTGAAACTGATGAGGTCCTAAAACTTTTTTTTTTTTTTTTTTTTTTTTTTAAGGTGATCAACCAAGGGTATGCCCCCCCCCCTCCCCCCAAAAATAAAGTTAGACTACAGGATACAGTGATGAGCTCAAAAAGAATCACATTTGTAAGATCTTGATCTCTGCCATCTCGCCCCTCTGCATTTTGTACTGCCATGATGGTGCCCCCTTGTCGTCATCAACCACAGCACTTGACTGTATAAGAACAGGATATTTGCGTAATACGCCCCCTCCCTCCCCATTTCAATGTCTTGACCATTCACATACAAAGCTATGTCCATCTTCACACATACAAAAGTTGGTGCTAAAGTGCATTGTTGCTAAAAACTTTTCCTGCCCTTTTTCACATAGTTTTCATGTATTTGTTTCTAGTAAGAAACGTCTTGAATAAAGCGTTCTTTTCTTTCCTGTTTTTTTGTGGGTTGGGGGAGGAGTGTGTTTGCGTCATCCTCTTTGCTCAATTTGGCACTGTTCTTAGATTTCACATGCAGCCTGAATTTGTGACAAAATCCACAAAACTTCCCCAGATTTTTTCCCAATTACACCTTGGAAAAAAAAAAAAAAATCATTTTAGATGAACCAAAAAGAAAATACTGCTTTTGAAAAATTGGACTACAATGGTCTACAGCTTATTCACAGAATCTTGCAAACCCCCCCTTTTCATGATGGTAAAATGCGGATTTCCTGTTTATTCCACAAGACTTGCAGCTCTATAAACAGTTACTTTTAAAAAGATGACATTTCTGTCCACATTACAAAGTAAGTACTGCAGTTTCTATCATTTCAAATCAATACATAAACTAAAACTACTCCATCCCTCAGCAAGTGTTTTGTGAAGTATTAACTAGTAATATGTAATTGAAAGACCCCAATACAAGAAGGGGGAAAAAAAGTTTTGTTTTCACCGCTTTAACCCCTTGAGCACACCATCTTCTGTGTAAAAAGAGTGCTCTCCCCTTGCCAAGGGCTTTTGGGCGTTTTTGCATAAAATAAACAAAATTCATAGCCCCTCATCCAGCTAAGAAAACCCCATAAAACTGTACATTTTAGAAATCTTCGTTATTCTTCCATGTGTTGACATCGAAATGAAACACAAATCTTTATCTGGGTACGAGGGCCATTCTGTTATATAAACAAATGTGGAAAAAAAAGACAAAAATTTGTTGGAAAAAATATTGAAAAATATAAACATGCAGCTGGAAGTTTTCGCCAGTTTGAACTTTTATCCCCAGGTTTCCACTAAATGCAGTGTTGCTGGGCAATAAAAGTTTGGTAGTGAAAAATTCGCTTGAAACCTAGCTGTCCTAGTCCGAGTTGCAGCTGCTCATTGTCTGCCACGCCCCCTTGACATACCCCTCTCCCTCTGCCATGAACACCCCCTCCTCACTTCATAGGTCCATCTTCTCTTTCGCCCCGCACAGACTGAAAGCAAATCTTCGCCATGTGTGTCAGTTCAAGCCGCCGAGATTCACACACGCTGGCTGGCTGGCTCACTCGGCGTACCAATGCTCGTGTCAGCTGGGTCAACATGACCCATCAATGATGCATGCACGATATCGTTGTTACTTTCCACTGAGTTGAGCGAATCAACTGAAGATTTGAATCGCGCTATTGTAGAGTAATATTTCACCGTTTCGAGAGCAGGAAATGTTTTTTGAGTCGACTGCAGGCTGCTACTGTCTGCAAGTGAAAACTACTCATAGACCTGCCACCCCCCTAAGAGACCAATGAGTAAGAACTGAAGCTCAGTAAGGCAGAAATGTGTAATTTCAGAGAGCTAAGAGTAATCAAGCGCAACACTTACCTTTTTTCAAACAAACGCGATGCAATGAAATAATTCGCACTATTTTTGTGAAGTTTACTTTTCTTCAAAAACAAGCTTTTCTTTTAAGTGTCACTAGAAATCTTTACAAATTATGACAAAGTAGAATACACTGGAAACACATATGCGATGACACCTTTGTTCTTGCCAGTCATCATATTTGCATTATCACAAACCAGGACAGGCAGTTCTGCCATGGCACACCAAGGCTTGATAGTGTGCCAGAAACCTCAAAAATGTTCTCCCCTGTTGCCGACTCTGTGCATGTGGGGTTGGCTATCAGATCAGTGGCGACTATCATTTTTTAAGTATCGCACCACCCCAGGGAAGAATTTGTCCCCCCCCCCCCCCGACTTCCATCAGTCCCCAACACGAACGGTCCATTCTGCAGTCCCCCATGGCAAGGGTCCTCACAATGTGTGTTCGTCTTTGTTCGACCGCTCTTGAACTGTTTGGCGATCTCTGAATCTGAGAACGCTTCTTTGAAAAGCTGGGATGCATGGTCGGCTGCACTAAGAGCGATGCTGTGCTCGACGAAAAATCCGGCCACCAATGCTTCAGCCTGAATTACGCTTTTCCTCTTTTCATCCGCTTTTGAGGTGTCGACAGTCTAAAAAACCTGTGTGATGCTGAAAGAATTCAGCGCGTCAGAGGAATCGATGTGCTTGCGTGACTAAAGGTGATGCTTCACATCCACCATGGGAAATTGTTTAGTCCAATTCGCAAGTAGTACACCTTGCACAAATTACACCTTTAGCCGAAGGTCGTATGCAGGGGAACTTTTCCAAGTATTCTTTTCAGGACTTTTGATCAAGTTCTTTTCTTTTTCGCATCTTGTCCAGAACTTTCTGCTCCACGTTTCGACATTTTCGTAGCTACAACTTCAAACGGATGCCAACTTCGCTGAATGGTAAAGATAGTGAAATGAACTGCGCATGACCGGAAACGCTTATGGAAGATTACTGGTTATACGCACGGCGTCATGCGTGTCTGTAAATAAGCCGATTCTTTCGTCTATTTTTTTTTTTTTGGTTGTTGAAAACTTTCAATGCGTATTTTTTGGGCTAAATGCATAAGATTTATCACTTGGTCGTAACAAATTACGCGAAATGCGTAATGGTTGGCAGGTCTGTACCCAGAGCCTGGGGGGGCTTCACTTTCAATGGCTGGGCAGACAGTATGTGTATGAGTCATGAAATATTTGATAGGCCACTGGACGGGATCCTAAACCTTCGTCATACACCAAATAAGTCAGTGAAATTGCTAGGGTTTTCCAGCTGAAAATAGCGAAAGGTTACCGACCAAAATTTCAGTCGCTGGCACTCATGTAGAAGTATTTTATCAACCAAAATATTGGTCGCTGGTACTACACAGGTTAAATTTAGAAGAAAATTACGACAGCAAGTCTGCTGCTATTGACAACCATTTCATTTATGCACAAACATCCAAAACTTTTCGAGTTGATCCTTATTTCACGTTTTTAACTTGAAACTCTCTTGACAAGTGCGCGCCCGCTAGCGCCCAACCGGTAATCACACAGCCAAAACGCGGAGCGCCTGCCAGCGCCTGGTAAAACACGTGGCACCAGTGGGCGCCGCCATGTTTCTCGTAGAAAAGTCAGTCTCGCGAGAACGCGACTTCCTTCTTCCTGTAGCCATTTACTTCCGTTTTGCAAAAAACCGCGAGTCGATGTGTGCCGTGGTTCTCGAGTTGCGAATTTTTTTAAGTTTTGTGGTCGAAATTCCGTTTTTTTCACCATGTCTAACCTTGATTTCTGCTGTTCTATACGAGATTTAGTGATGAAGATACTGTTATTTGTAGGATTTATGGCGTAAGACTTGTTGAAAGTGCTAGGTCTCTCAACAAAAAAAGATAAATGGCGTAAATACATCAAAAAAAAAAAATATAACAAAACAATAAAAAAACCAAAAAAACTTTAAAAAAAAACGAAAAAAAATTTTGCAAAACAAAAATAAAATATTAATGAAATAAATATCCAATAAAAAAAAAAAAAAAAAAAAAAATAAAATAAAAAAAAAAAAAATAAAACAATAAAAAAAAAAAATTAAAAAAAAAAAAAATAAAAAAAAAAAAAAAAACAAAAAAATTAAAAAAACAAAAAAACAAAAAAAAAAAATATAACAAAAAAAAAAAAATGTGTAAATTAAAAAAAACAAAATAAAAATTAAAAATGTTATGTGTGACGTGAAACAAAAATTAAAAAAAAAAAAAAAAACAACAAAAAGAAACAAAATAAAAAACCTCAAAACAGACGGGATGATCTTTTTAGGTGGGTAACCATAAAAATGATACGGATAGCAACATATCTATTCGTAGGACCTGCCGTAATTTTAAAATCATTTCGTAGGAATTCTTTTCATTATTAAATTTTTTAATTGGGTAACCATGTTCAAATTACGGAGTTTCTATCTTTGCCGATGGTTTTCGTAACTAAGCTCAGGTAAGTGCATACTGAAGAGGTTAACATGTCAAAATCAAAGCTTCAATCTGGATATGTGTCAAAAAGCAAAGACGAGAGAGAAAAGAAGCCCCCACATTAAAAGAACTCTAGAAGATTCTGAGGAAAAGTGCTGGGACCATCTATCAATGTGGGCACCTCTGGAAGTCTCAACACCCAATATATATGCACATATCCTTGAAGTTACTATTTGCTTACCCTGCTGTTGGTACTGCCCATATCCTCCCCCATAGTTCATGTTTTGCTGGCCTCCCTGACCACCTGAAACCATCCAACATTTTTTTTAGTTCATTGGTGTGACCTAAAAGGACATTATCAGCAACGATTTCAGGGGAGATGGGGAGAATCTACCTGCCAGTTCCTAAAAAAACACAAGCCTGCAGGTTAAGCAAGCAGGTATCCTTTGTAGCTGATCCATCCTGAAAAAAAAAAGAAAAGAATCAACAGAATATGCCAGGAGCTCCTTTTCCACAAGCTTATAATCCCCTCTCTTATTCTCCCCTCCCCCAACTAAGCCTAACCTGACAACTGCACATTTGTTCATGATCACATGCTTTTAAGCATGTCCAGAGGGAGCTCCAATTTATTTTTTCCCCATCCCTTTCTTTTCACTCTAAAATGTTCACATCACTCCGATGCCTTCAGTCTGGACAGTATCTTCAGGTAGAACAATGTCTTGATTAAAAGACCGGTTCGATATATATTCAGCCATTATTCAATTGAAAATCGTATTTCCTTCTTTTAAAGAGAGTGCAGAGCAGCATCCATCTACCAGAGTCAGCCACTGCCCCTCCCCCAAATAAAGTGATCTTGTCGACAAATGTAACAATTCAAACATAACCAAATGGGCCAGCACCAAGACGGTTTAAAAAAAAAAACAAACAAAACAAACCAGAATCATGGTTTACATACAAAACTCAAGCGCGCATCTGCCTTTTCACTTTATTGACTAGCTGTAGAATATTTTCTTTCTTTCATATCAAACTGTGATGTGAAACCAAGTTCCCCCCCCCCCCCCCCCCCCAATACAATGAAAGTTAGAGGATCTGTACACCATTCTGAAACCTAAAAAAAAAAAAAAAAAAAAAACTTTTATATATCTTTCTGACAAAACCGATACCTAGCATTCCTTCCCATAGCACTGTGGAGTGTCACTCTACACAATTTCCAACATCTGCATGAATTTCAGATCATGCATTTTCTTGCCAGCCTTTCATCTCTGAACTACTACACGTAACAAACTTCTAGAGTACATGAGACATCTAACCTCAGAATGCATTTGTGAATTTATAGATACTAGACATGTACATGGAAAACTTTTGGAAAGAGATTCTCTCAGCATATTCTCTTTGAAAATCAATACATGGGGACCAAAAAACACAAGCACAGCTTCATGAAGCTCTCAAAGCCAACATTAAAAGCGGGCAATCAACTAGCTTTGTCATCTATGCTGTACACACCTTGCTGTCCATACTGTCCGTAACCACCCGTATCCCCCCATGCCCTGTGGACCTCCCATGCCTTGTGGACCACCCATTCCTTGAGGGCCGCCCATGCCTTGTGGACCGCCCATTGGTGGTCCTCCCATGCCTTGTGGACCACCCATTCCTTGAGGGCCGCCCATGCCTTGTGGACCGCCCATTGGTGGTCCTCCCATGCCCTGGGGGCCTCCCATTCCTTGCGGGCCTCCCATGCCTTTGTGGTCCTCCCATGCCTTGCGGGCCTCCGGGACCTGAAAGACTAAATGTTTTTAGTCTTCTTGCCTTTCCCCCATCATCTTTTATTCTGAAATGAAATGGCTGCTTCCACGGCTTCACACTAATCTTACAGTCGGGGGGGGGGGGGGGTGGGGGGGGGGGGGGGGGGGGGATGGGGGGGGGGGGATTCAGGGGGGACTCAAAATACACATGGGGGTGGGGGGATGGGGGTCAAGTTCACTGGGGGGTGGGGGTCAAATTCTGTACTGCGGAGCAGCATTTGATCACAAACCAATATTGCTGGATTTCCCTGAAAAATTCCAAAACAGCTAACCAGCATTGCTTATCAGACTCCATGCGAAAAAGATCCCAAAGCAATGCAGTTAACTGTGCCACCGTTAATAACATACAGTTCTGCTGAAGAGCAATCACAAAGAACAAACTTGTGGGAATGGGGGGGGAGGGGGAGGGGAGGAAAAGGGAGCTACTTTATTCAAGTATATGCCGGCGCACATGTGTTGGGGCTTCAGACTGTCAGTGCGCCCACATTTTCAAATGAAATTTGAAATGGCATGTCACACTTCACTCCCCTGCGCCAGGCTGTTGCAATTTCAAGGTGTAGTGCAATAGTTGACAAATTTGTGCCATCGAAGCAGATTCCGAGATGTCAATGATCTACTTTCGATCGATTTAGAACTTAAACAAAACACAAGACTTGGTCTTCAAACAATTCGATGAAGGACCGAGTTGCATCCATTTGTTTAAACAATAAATATCAGCTTTGTACATCCGGCGTTCACTGCCCCATGCAATCAGCAAAGAGAAAAATGCCACCGAGGTGAACACTAGCAGAATCACAAAACAGTCGAAACAGCTTAAACATTTTTGCTCCACCAGTGAATCTAGAATTTTTTCTTCAATACGTAACAATTAATTTAAAAGTTTGGGGGATTGGGTAAGGGGATATGATTCCAGTACACGTATGTGGACATGTGCTGGACTTCAGATTCTCAGCACACCAATATTTTTACACACAATTTTGAAAGGCACATCATTTCACACTCGTGTACCAGGCACAGCACACCTGTTGTTGCAATGTCCAGGTGGTGTTAACCCTCTTGGTAAGCGCGCCTGCTAGCGCCCAACTGGAAATCACACAGCCAAAAGGCCGAGTGCCTGCCAGCGCCCGGTAAACACGTGGCAACAATGGGCGCCGTCATGTTTCTCGTAGAAAAGAAAGTCTCACGAGAATGCGACTTCTTCTTTCTTCCTGTAGCCATTTACTTCCGTTTGCAAAACAACCGTGAGTCGATACGTGCCGTGTTCTCAAGTTATGAATTTTTGAAGTTTTGTGGTCGAAATGCTGGTTTTCACCATCACTAACCTTGATTTTTCTGCCATTCTATAATGAGGTTTAGTAATGAAGATACTGTGATTTGTGGGATTTACAGCAAAGACTTGGGTGAATTGTTGGGTGGTGAAGCTTACAGTGATCTAGATTTCGACTGGGATGAGGTTCCAGAAATCGATAAACGACGATTTCAGGAGAAAATTCTGAAAATACCCCCCCCCCCCCCGAGTAAATGGCTCATGTGACATCCTTGAAACTTATGATACAGCAACATGTATATTCGTAGGAATTTTAAAAATGACTTTTTTCATTTCATTACTTTCCTTTCCTCTCTTTTAAATTAATTTTAAATTGGGTAACCATGTTCAAATTAAGGAGTTACTTATCTTGCCGATGGTTTTCGGTGTCACTAAGCTCAGGTAAGTGCATACTAAAGAGGATTAATCATTCCTTCTCTCTCTCGCTCAATCATGTGGATGGCAATAGTTGACAAATCATGCTTGTCCCACACCTTCAAAGCAGATTCCAAGATGTAATGATCTGCTTCTGATCGGGTCAAGAATCAAAAGAAAAAAGACAAGTCTCCAAACACCAAACAATCTCAGAAAAAAAATGCTACTGGAGTTGAACCGGAAACTAGCAGAATAACAAAACCGTCAAAAGAGGATGAACATGAACACCACCACCACCACCCAAAAAACCGCCATACACACACGCGCACGCACAAGCTGAAACATACACATTGTCATGGGAGCACACATATACACACCCATCACACATAGATGCATGCACCTACACATCTGAACACATGTGCCTGTTTCCTATAGACACACACACTCTTTGACGGTCTATCCGTACTGAGAGCTCTGAAGGCGAAAAGCACAATCAGAGCTAATTCATACTTGCTGTTAATGGTTAGTCAAAACTGCATGAAAGCTCCAAGGTTAAAGACTTCAGTTTCTCCATTGTCTTTGCTTTTTTGTCCCCTCTTTTTACACTGCCAGAGGACATGTGCCCCATGCTGATTGAAACAAATCTGAAGCTCTGCATGTGCATATTGTACACAACTTGGAAAGGTCAAGAGACCAAGAGAAAGTCAGCGAAAATGAATACATTTGCCAGCAGGTTCTTGAAAGGTTTCAACCACTTGCGCAGTTGTTCACCTGTTTCCAATATGGCCATTGCAAAGACCAAGTTACACACCAGGAACTTATCAATGCGCGAAACCTAACATAAAGAGTTGGAGAACCACTGGGCTTGTAGCCAACTCTTTTTCCATGACCGACGTGGGATTGGGTTTTTCAATCGCCTTTGTACTGCAGTTGAGTCCCACTGGTCATGTAAAATAGATGTGAACTATATTTGAACTAGCTATCCGTCTGCCAAGACACTCTCACCATTTGTTGAGAAATGCTCATACTGACATGCTATCTACTGAATCGTCTGGCAAAAAACCAACAAAAGTATTACTTATGGTACATAAATAATCAGTAAGTTATCTCACACAACCTTGTTCACTGACCACTGTGACCAAACTCAGCAGTAAAATGAGCTTTCCCGAGATATTTAACCAGCATGAAGCTATAATGAGATCAGGCAAGAGACATAATTGAGATCATCAGTTTGAATGTCCAAATGGTGTAGGCAAGATCTGGTATGGGTGGGAAAGCAGAGCGCCGGAACAGCAGAGATAAAGAATTAACTGAAAAAAAAAAACCAAAGTGACCTGAAAAAAAAATGCAAAGCCTATTTCTGATGCACAAACACCAGGACAAGGCGCCCTATCCCATCCTCAGGGTTCATAGAGACTTTCAAGAAAAAAATTAAGGGCCTTTTAGGGCCTAAA
Organism: Conus betulinus; assembly: GCA_016801955.1. Lineage (NCBI taxonomy): Eukaryota > Metazoa > Mollusca > Gastropoda > Neogastropoda > Conidae > Conus > Conus betulinus. The sequence continues at coordinate 84,458 of JADBJO010009334.1, forward strand.
ATTTTACAAAAATAGGGCCATCCGGGCACATAAAAATGCTGAAAAGTGCTCACCATTGCCTCCCACAGATGCCATTTTCTCCAATACAGACCTCCATTCAGCAAGCACCTAATCACTTTCTGGTATCGTGCTTTCCACGCGATACATCTGCCCTTGTCCTTTAGTTTTTGTACTAGCACGACACTGCCGTCTGGTGTGAAGAGTAAAACAGTCTAGTGCTGCAATTCATCGCTCCTAGTTGTGTCAATCCATAAAAAAAATGGAAATAAAAACTTTATTGCTTTATTCCAAGAGGCTACCTTTTACAGTTGGGGCGGCCTGTCCCATTCCTTTGTCACCGTTCAGACTATTCTTCATTTTCCCTATCTAGTGCATTATAATGTGTTTCACTGATGGGAGCGTATCT
>JADBJO010009335.1:0-40000 GCA_016801955.1 Conus betulinus
TTTTTTTTGTGAGACCTGCAACTTTTGAAAGAAAAAGATTTTTTCTACACAAGAACATCTAATAGCATGTTGTATATTGATTCCTGGTTTTTATCTTACCAAATCTCTTGGTCATGGGCTTGACAAACACAGTGGGATTTTCCACACATGCAAGTGTCAGATTACTATCAGTATCAGTATTATATGGAACAACACAACCCAGCTGGCCGTACCAGGGAAGAACTCAATGAGGGTACAGAAAAAAGACAAATACATTCATTACCTGTGATAAATTGTTCATATTTGGGCTGCAGGAGATATATAGCCAGAAGGATACCTGATATCTTCCCTTTGAATTGTCATATTTGCTCTCTGCGTATTCGCGGTGTGATTAATTAATCAGCAGCAACACGCGCTCGAAATGAATGGTTTCAGTTCCAATGACTGACAATCTTGTTTGTCTCCTTTCTCAGTTTTAGTTATTTTTCCTGCTGTTGCACGCGTTTGAGTGTAGAGCTAGAAAAAAGGCTTCGTGATCGGACTTTGAGATTAAGGGTCGGGTTGAAAAAACGCATCCTGTTATAACCAAATCAGTGAAAGCAATGATAAGGACTTTGCCAATCTGACTTTGACTTCGATATTTCGTTGACAGACCTGGTGGTGAGAACAAGGCAAAGAAGGTCAAATATATCTATAAGTACCTGTAGGGTCACTATCAAGCAGTATCTAGAAGTGATAAAAGTTTCAGTATTTAGAGGTCAGTATAGGATCAGTATATCTAGAATCAGCTGTACTATCAGTCTATAGATGTGACTGAAGGGTCCCTATCTAGATGTGATCTAAGGGACAGTATTGCTGGATGTGATTATAGCATCAATACCTATAACTTACCCACAGTGTGAGAATCTAGAAGTGACCTGTACAGTCAGGATCTAGAGGAGACTACAGAATCAGTATCCAAAGGTGACTGTAGGGTCAGTATGTAGAAGCGATTTAGGTAGGTCAGTATCTAGAAGAAGTGACTATAAATGGTCCGTATCTAGATGTGATCCTAGGGTCATAGTATCCGGACGTGACTGCAGGGTCAGCATCTAGATGTGGCTGGAGGCCAGTATTTAGATGTGACTCTGTGGTCAGTGTATGTAGAACTGACCAGTATGTTCAGTAGTGACTGTTGGGTCAGTATCTAGATGTGACTGCAAGGGTTAGTATCGACAAACAGTAAAACTTTAAAGGTCTTTACATGAACAGGTGATGAAATACAAACAAGACAGCTTGTAAGATCCTTGGAACCACTATACGACTCTTCCTTCAAGTGTGCCACAGGACTGATTGTGATCAGTCTTATTTCAGGTCTAAAGAGGCAGGTGCTTTCGGAAAGACGATTGGGGGGGGGGGGGGGGGGGGTTTGAAGTGCTAGACGGGACATGCTGAATTAGAAATGTTCTTGCTCCATTCTCTCTCTTGCCCATTCTCTCTCCCCCCTGTTCAAGTTTCCGAACTTCCTGACAGACCTTTGCCTTTCTTTGTTGACGCTGTGTCATTAAAAAAAAAAAATGGTTTCAAAACAAATATATACACTTCTGTCATCAGAACACAGGTTGTGCGTTTATGCCTTCCCTTCCCTTCATCCATAAAGATTGCCTCCCTTATCTATGGACATTAATAATAATAATAATAATAATAATGAATACTTATATAGCGCCTATTCTCGGCTAGAGACCAAGCTCTAGGCGCTTTACAATCCACACTCATTTACACAACGGGCTGCCTACCTGGGTAGTGCCAAACTGAAGAGCTGCCAGCTGGCGCTTCATTCAGTCGTTTCCCGTGTCATCCAGTCAGTATCGTTCAATATCGATCACTCATTTTCCTTACTGCCTTCATTCTTTCCATTTCTCACTCAGGGTGCATGCTATTTGTAAACGTGTCATCCATACCAACGGCCAAACTGGCCTACTCTTCCGAATGTTGGTGATGGGATTTTACGTGTGTGCAAGATGTTATGCGTGCGTTCACACACGGAACCTCGGTTTAGAGTCTCATTCGAAGGACTGTATGGGAAAGTCCATTAGACCGAAGACTGACCAAAAAAAATGTACTGATTTAACATTTAATGACAGTGAAGTTTGATAAGTTAATGTTTGTCACATGGACAGTTCACGTGTACCATGACTGTCATGGATGGAATGTATGGCTGTTTGAAGAGGTGTGGGAGTAAGGAAAGGATGGGGGGGGGGGGGGGGGGGGGCAATTAGTGGTTGTTGGGTGTTTTCTGTGGGGAGCATTACTGCACCAAGAAATGAACTGAACTCCCTCATATTGTGTGACTTGGTGTCAACGTGTATGGGCCAGGGCATTAACTGATGGGATGGATCCCAGGAGCTGAGAAGTGTCAGCCTGTTTTGATGATAAATCCCGGCACCACACGGTGGTGCCATCTTCTGATTGTTGCATGCTCTCGTGAGGTGTGCAATCAGCACTGCACCACATGACAACGACTCTGGGCTTTAAGTGGAGCGGGCTCCGCCATAAGTCCCGACGCTTTCTCTTCACGCTTTTTATCTTTATGGCTCGGCAGACACGTGCCTGCCTCGCAATGGCAAAAAGGGTTGCATCGGCAGCCTGTGAAGTTGCACAATGGTTCAGATATTTCATATACAGGATTTTTTTTGATCGATTGCACAGGGTTATCGGTTGTGAAGATCTGTGTTGTGTCTATTTCATAAAAAACACTAAATAATTCAGTGTCGCGTTTTAGAATTGTAGTCATGGGATTTCATGATGGCTCTTAACAGCCACAATGACAATTATGGTAATGGTTACAAACGTTTAATGTTGTTCAAAGGGGAAAAACACTAAATGAAACAAAATCGCTAATCATAGAAACAATATCAACAATATCTATTACATTTATTCCTGATTCGAGCATCCTAATGCCCTATTTGAAAAAAAAGCGGAAGTTTAGCTCACTCCTGGTATCGAAATCAATTAATGGCATATGAAAAAGTAGCGTTCAGTCACCCAAGACTCAAGAAGAAAAGTTCTTTTTGGGAGAGAACCGGCTGAACTGCGCTTTGCATAATTTTTTTCTTTACCGGGCCAGAAGAGTTTTAGGACGAAAAATATTCTTTACCAACGTTGGAAGGTGCATAACCATAGCCCACACAGGAAATCAATGCATCATGGTTATCAAGACTCACCATTTTCTAATTACAGACCTAAAAACTCAAAAAGATCAAATGAATAGTCTTGCGGATTAGAAGACTGAACACTACAGGGAGAAACAGAACAGGTGCCGATATATTCTGCCATTGAATGTTGAGATTCGGTCATGGCGCCTCCAAGTCTGTTGCAGGTGGCCAAGGGGTATGTTCTGGGGCGCTGATAACAATGGAAAAGCACACTGAAATCAGTCTAGCAGCGCACTGGGAGGTCACACTGTGTCTGGGCACCTGGAATCTGGCTGATGGGGGGGGCGGTGGGGGGGGCGGGGGGGGGGGGCTATATTGCACTGAATACACAGCGTTTCGCGTCAGCCTGCGAGTCCATCCATGGGACTGTTCCCTGTGAACTAAGGACGGTCTGTGGTTGACAGGACGGAAAAATGAAAAAGAAAAACAAACAAAATAAACAGGCATTTGTGAGGTATCTGAAGCATGACTACCTTGGGCAGATCTCAGAGTGATAATGGTGTTTGCGATGTTTGGATTTACAATTATGGAGTTTGATGTTTCTGAGTTCCCCATACACATGCGTGCCCGTGCACACGCGTGCGCGCACGCACACACACCACACACACACACACACACATCACCACACACACACACACACACACACAACACACTCTCACACACACACTTCGCTCGCTCCCACACACACACACACACAAACACACACGACACACACACACACACACCCACACACACACACACACACACAACCGTGTGTGTGTGTGTTGCGCCGCACATCTAGTACGCCAATAATATTCATGCATTCGTGCAAAAAAGAAATGGTATAGACCGTGTCAGGTAAAAAAGGATAATTATGCAGATAGGCAGACAGGACAAAATAGACAAGCAGACAGACGTGAAAAACAGTCTCTAAATCCACCGGTTGCACTTTTCCTTTGCACTGCCTACAGTTTAGCCAATGTATTCTCTCACTACAACAACCCCACTTCTCTATATCTATCTCTATATATCTATCTAATCTTATATAATCTCTCTCTCTGTGTCTATATCTCTCTCTATCTCTCTCTATCTCTATAGTCTATCTCTATCTTCATCGATTTATTTTTCTCTCTATATATTATTCTCATCTCTTCATCGATTTCTTTTTCTCCTCTATGGTTCTCTTCTATGTTCGCATTGTCTTTTCAAACTTATACTCACTTTTCTTCTGCTATTTTCTCTCCAATGTCTTATGTCGTTTTATCTTTTCTTCTTTCCTGTTATCTCTTCAGTTGTTCTTTTTTTTGTGTGCTTCTATCCCGAATTCTCTTCTCCTCTGCCTTGGCCGTCTAATCCATTTCTCTAAATTCTTCTTCTCATGTGCATTAAGTTCTGTTTTTCCCCTCTCCATTTTTTCTATCCCATTCTTCTTCGCTTTTCTCTACGTTCTATTCTCCATTCTCCTATTTCATCTTCTTTCTCAGATCTCTCCATTTTACTCGTTCTTTTTCTTTTCTCTCTTTCCGTTTCATATTCTCTTTGATCTCTACTTTCCTTTCACACACACTTCTCCCTTTTTATGTCTATTACCCCTCTGGTTTTTTAGTCCATTCCCAGTTTTAACGTTCTCGTTTACTCTTTCCTTTACTCTCTGTTGTCTCTAAGCAGCTGACTCTTCTTCTTCTAAAGACACCCTTCTTATCTCAAGTCCTGCCAAAGCCTTCCCTTCCTTCCCCGTACGTCTTGTCTTTCCCCTCCCATATCAGGGGGAATTCCAGGCTGTTATGAGCCAGATAACAGGCGAGTGGAGCGACCTCCATTAGTCTCTCTTTATTTTAACGTGATGGCGATTCACAGTGATGTATGTCGGCCATGATTCCCTGCAGGCGTTAGGAGTGTCTGCTGCTGGTCAGCAAAACCGATACGATCAGGCCGTCATTCTCATCGAGGATTCTGTGATGTGGAAAGGTTGCTGGATGCACACTTACGAATGAGTTCTCGTTTTTTTCTAACTACAAACATTAAACTTATTTCTTATTGTGCTCTCGTACATTTTTGTCTTAAAACCTTGAAAACAATGGGAAAGTAAAGCATATCATGTAACTTTAGATAGTGGAAGTGTTAAAGTGTAAAGTCTGAGTGGATTTGGAGTGGAGGAGAACAAGTTGATTGGGGGTTTACAGCAAGTCTACTTCAAAAAAAAAAAAAGGTATTGGGTTTAATTTAAAGAGTACATTTTTTTCCAGTAGAAAACTGCATCATATACAGTAACTGTTTTCAAGGCTAATTGAATAACTGGATTCATGGAATGATTGGTTGTAAAGCACTCAAAAAGGTCGGCTGGTTGGCTGGAATTCAGCCATGTTCTCAATCATGTCTCTCTCACATGCTCACATGAACACGCGCGCGCGCGCGCGCGCGCGCGCACACACACACACACACACAAAACCACACACACACCACACACACACACACACGTACAATAAACATATATATATTATATATAGAGAGAGAGGAGAGAGAGAGAGAGAGGAGAGAGAGAGAGAGATGTGTAATATGTAGTAGATATAGATAAATGTATGTAGTTGTACATACACCTTTTCGTGCAAGCATTCTCTCTCTCACTCTCTCTCTCTCTCTCTGTCTCTCTCTCTCTCTCTCTCTCTCTCTCTTCTCTCTCTCTCTCCTCTCTCTCTCTCGTCACACACCACACACACACACACACACACACCACAACACACTACACATGGGTTGCACCTCGCACTCATGCTCCTCCTGCCCACTTTTCCCACAATCCATCCACCCCCAGATTCTAAGGAAATTAATATTGTAATAATCAAGGCTACGAAAAGCAGCCGATATCCTTTGCAAGGTGAAATGGATATTGTTCTTTGTCATGTGCCTATGGAAACATCTGGTCTGCTTGGAAACATCTGTTCACACACCGCCTCTTTGATGTCCGGACTGAGTCGGTGTTCCTTGACCAGGGTACTGACAAAGGGGACAGCAATACTCGTCTCCCTCTTCCGCTCTCTCTCCCTCCTCTCTCTGTTCTTGTGGGTGTGTGTGTGTGTGTGTGTGTGTTGTGTGTGTGTGTGTGTGTGTGCTTTCATAACTAGAAAGTACGCTTGCTAAACTGGTGAAAAACATGGAGTAATCTTTTTTTCTTATCTTCATATAACCACTTACTTTGAAAGAATGATCCTGAGACATCATCACACCTTTTGGCAGAGACAGAAGCAGCTCAATGTCCACGAAAAGCGACTTAAACCACGCACAGGATTCTTTGAGAACTGAGGAAGAGAATACCACTTTGTGACTGTTGTTCTTGTAAGACTGCTGTTATCATTATTGCTGGTGTTTGTTATGTATGACGATGATCACTACGACAAACTGTATTATTTTAGGAAACAAGATTTGTTTCTTTGCAAAGGGAAAGTACTTGATGAAATAATTGTTCATGTAGAAGAATTATTTTTACTTTTTGTCCCCCATTATCTGCGTTTCATACCTCATTTTCTACTGGAAAGGGACCAACAACTGCAGACGCCATAGGGGTTGTTTTTATTTTGCTCATATCATTATGTATGTTTTTTTTTTTTCTTTCACATAAGTAGAAAGCACATGGTCAGCATTCACAAATAACAAGACATGGGGACACAACCTGCCAGAAGCATGATTGAGCCTGATGAAATGTTCCTCCATGTGGTAGCTAACTGACTCTCAAAGGAGTCAACAGAAGAAGAAGAAGAAGAAGAAAATGAAGAAGAAGAAGAGAAGAAGAAGAGAACAACAAACAACAACACAACACAATACAACGTTAACAACAACAAGACTGGTTGATTGATGATTGATCTTTAATACCCAAGGATGAAGATTTTAGGTCAGGCCTAGTCTTACAATCCGTTCTTGTCATGCATACATTATTTCAACACATATTTCGTACTGACAAATTTAACAGAGCAACACCGTAATGAACTCTCTACAGTGACAAGCAGACTATTCACAAACGAAATAATGACGTGGCAGGTAGTGAAAACGAAGAGAAAAAAATAACGAGAAACAAAAAAACGACGAGAAGAGAGAGAGACAGACAGAGAGAGAGAGAGAGGAGAGGGAGAGAGAGAGAGAGAAGAGAGAGAAGGAGGGAAGAAAGTAGGTAATGGGGAGAGGAAGAGAGATGAGAATGGGGATGAGTGCAGGGATGATTGGGTTTAGTGAACAAGAACAAGAAGGAGAAGAATATTTATCAACTATTTCTGTAATCTTTATTCATTTCTGTTCCATTTCGTTTTAAAATGTAAACACGCCTATTCTCTTCATTCTTTCACTCTCGTTTCCTTTGTTTCCAGAGAAATTCAAACCCACCAACTTCATGTTTCGAGTTCGGTATTTTTTTTTAATCTACAACGTGTTACATACAGCTCCACGTCTACATACAGCTCCAAGTGAAGAGTGATTCCATAATTATCAAATATGCTGTGTACAAACCTGAATGACAAAGGCCTTGTTTGACAGTTTAAAAAGTCAGCAAACAAAAATAACAAATGCAACGACACGGGGAAAAAACTAATAGCTTCGCTTCTGTTTCATCCCTGTAAAGAAATAGTCGAAACCAGCTTTATTCCTTGCGTAAAAAAAATGTCGTAAACAAAACTTAAATGCATAAAGCCAGGTGTGAAAGTGAAAAAAGAATGCAAACCAAAACAAACAAATGTAAATAAAAGAATGGAAAAACTAACAGCTTTTTGTTTGATTCGTGAAACCCAATACAAGAAAGCCGAAAGCAGCCTATTCATGTTTTCCCTTTCAAAATGTGCAATTAGCATTCCCACTCTGTAATTGTTCATAGGCGTTGGAATGTCCTCCAGTTGCCGGGAGAAAATCAATCTAATTTCTACTGCATTTTCAACAAATAAATTCATGGCTTGAAATGTGATATATGCGCGTGCGTGTTCTCTCTCTTTTCCTCATCTTTGCCATTTATTGTTGTTATTGTTATAAACACAGGTCAGAAGATGCCACAGTCTGTGCTTTACAGGCTTGACATGCCCAAAATAAGATTATGCAAAGGGTTGCCACATGGTCATACACATGTGTGAAACATACATCAGCCAGTTTAGCATACCCATGCACCATCCTCAACACACACACACACACACACACACACACACACACCACACACACCACCACACACACCACCACCACCACCACCACCACCACCACACACACCATCACCACCACCACTACCAATAACAACAACAGCCACACACACACACACACACGCACACACACACGCACACACAGAGAATATATATATATATATATATATATATATATATATATATATATATATATATATATACATACATAATAGACTAATACATTCCAAGGATAACTGACTGAGCACCATTCCAGCAACTTACAAAACAGCTTGGTGTTGTAATGATTGCAAGAAATATTTAATTATAAAACAAAGCTTGCTTTTATGTCTTAGATTGAAGAAATAGGGGGAGATAAGCATTCATATCTGCAGTGGTAGTTAATTCTGCCTAACTAACAGTATGTGCTTGAGAGGGTGAATGGGGAATAATAAATGTTTTCAAAATGAGCCTTCAGCAAGCTTATAGTCTCAAGTGGGAGACAGTCTCCAAATGGGGAGCATAATTATACTTTTAGTATGCAGAATTAAGTACCACTGCAGCTACGAATGCTTATCTCCCCCTTATTTTCTCAATCTAAGACATAAGAGCACGCTTTGTTTTATAACTGTATATTATATATATATATAATATAGATATATATATATATATATTATATATATATATATATGGCGCGCGCGCCCCGCGCGCGCACACACACACACACACACACACACCCACACACACACACACACACACACACGCACGCGCGCACACACACCACACACACACACACACACACACACACACACACACACACACTCACACACACACACACACACACACACACACACACACACACACACCACACACACACACACACACACACACTCGCCTTACCAGTAAGCAAAAAGCAAAAATGACCGTTACCAAGACAAAAACACTGCAAATGAAAAAAACAACGGCGCTACCAACGACACCAACGGCAAGAACAAGAACAACAACAACAACAGCAACAACTACGAACACCACGACAACAAGTCACAATAAAAAGAACAAGGCTATTTTCATACTGAAAGAAGCTAATCTCCATTCACACAGGTATTAGGTTATTCAAATTGTGATAGCCTATTTCCGTCTATTTTCCGTCTCATTTCCGATTTCTTCTTCCTCATGTGCTATGTAGTTTTCTTCGTCTTCTTTTGCTTCTTTGTATCCTGTACGTTCAACCATTCCTTTTCCACTTCCCTGCACTCATCATCCCCCCCCCCCCCCCCCCCCCCCCCCCCCCCATCCCCCCCCCCCCCCACCCCCCCCCCCCCCCCCCCCACAATCGACTTTTCCGTTGTTTCTTCATCCTCCTATTTCTCCACCTTCTCTACAAACTGAGCTGTCTTTTCTTTTGTGCTGAAATGGGTATCGGGGTGACAAAAGGGGGTGAGGCCCATGGGGAATGCTGAGAATGAAAGCATTTTAGATACAAGCAACCTTCTTCAGACTGTGTATCCTTGTACTCACCGTATCAGTGGCTGGGGTGTAAGGGGACAGAGGCATTGGTGTGAATTGCCGAGTTTTTATGTTGTTGTTGGTATTGTTGTTGTTTTGTTTTTCTCATCCTAATCCTCGAAGCTTCCGTCATGATCGTAACTAGACAAGAAGAAGAGGAAGAAGAAAAGAAAGAAAGAAAGAAAGAAAGAAAGAAAGAAAAAAAGAAAGAAAAGAAAGAAAGAAAGAAAGAAAGAAAGGAAGAAAGAAAAAAGAAGCTGAAAAAAAAAAAGATGAAGAAGAAGAAGCAGAGCGGAAACAGGGAGGCGGAAAAAAAAAAAAAGAGGATAAAGAGGAAAAGAAGAAGCAGCAGGAGCAGGAGCAGATGATACAAATGATGACGATGGTGAGGAGTTGGCGTAATCTGAAGATAATTGTACCACGAGTATATTCAGTCTTTCGTGACATACCTATAGATACTTACTCTCATCATTTCTGTTTGTCACATTGTCTTGTTTAAGATGCTGTGCGTCAATTATGCTCAATTATAGATGGATGGATAGATAGATAGATAGATAGATAGATAGATAGATAGATAGATAGATAGATAGATAGATAGATAGATAGATAGATGCATAGATAGATAGATGCATAGACAGAGAGACCGACAGACAGATAGATAGATAGATAGATAGATAGAGAGAGAGAGAGACAGACAGAGACAGAAGAGACAGACAGACAGACAGACAGACCGACAGACATAGATAGATAGATAGATAGATAGATAGATAGATAGATAGATAGATAGATAGATAGATAGATAAGACTTCTGGGACACTGCTCCCACTGTAAGGTTTGCCCTCCCCACTCTTGTACCCAGGAGGTACCTCCGCCACCTCCTTACCTGACTCTCCTTCAGACATGAACGTGTGCTGGTGTGGCGAGCACAAAGGTAATGCAGAAGACCAAGACCCAGACCCAGACCAAGACCCAGACCCAGCTGTCTGCCCACCCCCTTCCCCTCCCCCCCTTGAGCATCACTCCAAAGTGCAGTTTCATAGTAGTCTGGCAGAACACACACGGCCCTTCCGGAGTTGTCGCCACTTAAGAAAGAAAGGCAAAGGCATCACTGTTGTTGTGAACAATACATATGAAGTCTATTCAGTCATCAAGAGTAGTTTGAACATTGACACTGTTAAGACAGATGACTCAAGGCTGAGTGTGTCAGGTATCTTGCTCAGTTTATGGCCATCAGTTTAACTACAAAGTATAGAAAAGAAAGACAAAAAATAGAAGAAAACAGTGTCAAAAAAAATTAAAACAGTAACAAATCATAAAAGGTCATGCAGAAAAGTAGCACAGCAGAATGAATAGCTAGATCTGACCCCAGTGTCTAAGTTGTCACTACCTTGTTGCCATGACTGTAACAATGAAAAGAAGTGTGCTTTTTTGGAACACAACGAGAGGTGAATCGGCCACAGATGTAGAAAAACAGTGGGAGACAATGAACAAAGGAAACAAGATCAGATTCAAAGACAGGGAAAGAAAATGGTAATTTACAAGCATAGATTTTTCCAAATGGAGCAGAGGCAATGTTGAAAGACAGCCTCGCATTTCTACATAGGGAAGCGAAAATGGGTGAGGAAGATGGGTTGTTGCAGACACACTAGACTACCATCTTTTCTGCAGGTGATGGTGTAGCGCGCAACACGCGCGTGCCGTCTAACACGCGCGTTCAGACTTTTCAGGTGACGTCTCTCATTCAGATTGATTCCTTCAAGTGGTTGTGTCTGAGGACAGTAGAACAGCTCTCAGCGCGTCAGTGCTGCTGACAGATTAAGTGGTACGTGGTTTTCTAGCCTGCGATAAACGCTTCCACAAACTCCTACGTTTTAAGCGACTTGGTGCAGTATCCTGACTCCTACTTGAACCTGCTTTGAAACGACTATCTGAGGAAACCCTTTGTACTTTTCACCAACTCTCAACAATGCCTGACCTCAAGGGAGGACGATTTCCTGCCGTTTTCTGGTTTGAAAGGTCTGTAAAGATCCTCTGGCACTTTAAAACACTTTCTCAAGACTGTCAGACAACGAGCTATAATGTATGTGGAGACAACGCCATATTGGTTTGCACTCAGGGGTTGTAAACTTCACAACTATGGTCCGTAAATCATAAGAGTGTCATAGACTAGAACATCCAATGTTCAGGAGGTGTTATGGCTGGTCCTGCCTTGATTGCACTTTGCTCTACAGGACTTCCATGGAGCTGCTGTCTCTCTGATTATTGTCTGCCTCTTCAGCTGTCTTTCTTCTGACTGCTGCATGAGTTGAGGAGGTGACTGGGCGATAAACCACGTGATTTGATATTGTGACTTAATCACCATTTGTTGATCGACCGATAGGTTCTCCCACCTGAAAAGTTTGTTTTGCTTCATCACCAGTCGGTGGCCCCCAGACAGCACAAAGGCTGTGAAAGACACAGCAGTGATGAACACTTCACCAGCTATGTCCACCTGTGACTGTTTAGAACAAGGAATTACGTTGTGGCAAATCGCTTCCTTGTGCACTCAGCAAAGTTGTCTTTCAACTTACATCTCTTGCTGCTCTTCCTCCTCTTCCCCATCACTGTATCTGTAAAGATGATCCAAAAGAGTCCTCTTGACCTTGCGGAATGTCTTTACATGGTGCTTACAAGTACAGACAACGTATTTTATCACCGTGAATCGAGGCTCAGTTACTACTGTTAATGAAAAGAAAAAAAGTCTGATTACATCATCAGAATTTGATACATGATTTCCAGCTGAGACTTTTATATATTGAACATTTTAGATCATGTTTGCGTTAATTCACCAAGCTGAAAATGTTATCTAGCGAACCAGGACAACTGAGAGTCAATGTTGACCTACTTCTAGAATCAATTAACATATTCAGTAAAATCAACTTTCGTAAGACTAAACTTTACGTTTCGTACACAATTCTGAATATTAATATTTATATATGGTGTATTCCAGTGTTTAAAAATCGATTTCGCTAATCATAGCAGCACTGTACTAGTTTAAATGCACTCACATGCTTTGGTAGAGCTAGGCAAATGTGTGCCATCGAAGTCTATCTCGATAAGACATCCTGTCATTGAACTGGAAAGGAGGAGCGTGGAAAAATCAATGACTGGGATTGGAGGACTTGAGGACAGAAAGAGAAAAAAAAAAATGAACATTCTTTATTCCTCCTCCAGATTTTCCAACCAAAAAGTGTGTGCCGCTGACTGTGACTTCTAAAGACTGTGAACTTGAGCTATAATTGTCGGTAATGTTTGTGATCTCCAGACGGCGCTGATTAGACTAACTTCAGGGACAGACATTGCATTTGTGAGTGTGCCCTTTGTGCTACATATGTACAAGTTTTTAAGTCTGACTTTGAAAAAAAGTTTAATTCAAAGTTCAGGGAAAGGAAATATTTGATGTGACTACACAGTAAACGGGGGGGTCATTAGGTCATATGTAACAAATGAGACCTGCGTCAACTTTCCTGTGCAAAGTAAACATTAATTGGTCTCGTTAAAGGTAGAGAGAAATACGACAGGCGACTACACAAGTGAATGCAAAGAAGATCAGTGGCCCGCCGTAATAAAAGAGAGGTGACAATTCCGCAAAGACGTTCTTGCCAAGCAGAGTATGTATTTCGTTCAGCTGTACGTAAAAGAAAAACAAACACAATAAGAAAAAAAAAGGCAATCTTTCTCATCTCTAGCCTTTAAAGACAAATTTTGTTTAGTCGGGCACCGAAAACATTGAACCAGAAACTGAGTTCTGCATCTCTCTCTCTCTCTTTTCTCTCTCCCTCTCTCTCTCTCTCTCTCTCTCTCTCTCTCTCTCTCTCTCTCTCTCTCTGGTGGTTTATAAAACAAAGAGGCTGAAATGAAAAGTCACAGATTTAACTGTATATGTATATGTAGAATGACAGGTAACGCAGTATGTTTTCATTTGTTCTACAAAATGTGGAGTCTGACGAAGGAAGAAAGAAATGGCAATTTGTGTCAGAGGGGATGGATGGTATTGCTGAGAATATCTACATTGATATTTCTTATGTAAAGCATGTTGTCATCACCCAGCTACCCCAAGGGAAATCATTGCAATCGTCTAGCCCCTAGATAAGACAACACCCACTTGGTTCTATGGTTAGTCTGATGATGGTGCACGATTTGCTTCTCAGATCAGACTATACCTAGTGACTCTGTCGCTGGTTAGATGATGGTCCAATGTCTTGTCCTTGTAGTAAACCATATGTCTGAATCAGAGGCGATGTCTGGTCCTTCGATCACATTATAGAAAACTATTTTTTTTTCGGTTAGCGAAATAGTGTCGAAATTTTCTGACCAATAGATCAGACTGTAGTCAATGGCCCTGTCGCTAGTAGCATCACAGTAAAATGTTCAGTCCTGAGATCACACTATAGTCACGGACTCTGCAGTTAATGGAGTGATGGTGCAATGTCTGATCGAAGACCAGACTAATGTCATTAGCCCTGTGGCTGGTAGGACGATTTGCTTCTAGGATCAGGTTATAGTCACTGACCTTGGTAGTGGTTGGATAATGTTGTAATGCATGATCCTTAGATCACAGCACAGTCATCGTCCTGGGGTTGGTTGCAAGAAGGTGTTATGTTAAATCCTGAAATCAGACAACAACCACTGATCCTGAAGCTGGCTGATGATGGTGAAACGTCTCGTTGTTAGATTACAGCATCATCATCGGCCCAAGGGTAGACTGGTAGATGATGGAATGTCTGACGGTAAGATCACACTGTAGTCATTGGCTGTGTAGTGAACTGTGTGGTGGTGCAATGTCGGTCTCTTAGATCAAACTATAGACATTGGCCGTATCGGGTCTGGCGCTTGGATCAGGCCATAGTTATTGATTTTGTACTTTGTGCAATGATGGTGCAATGTCTGGCCCTCAGATAAGACTGTGGTCATTGGCATTGTGATCAGGTAAAACGTGTGGTGTGGGCAAGGAGACGTGGGGGGTGGGGGTGGGGGGTCGAAGAAGCTCTTTGTGTCACGAACGACGTCCACAGCTCTGACAGACGACAAAGGAGAGTAGAGAATTCAGTCAAGACATATTATTGTTCATAGCCAAGAGCGGTATGGAACTGATTTCGGGTCAGCTCGTGGCGTCAGAAATGGTCACTACTGTCCTGACTTGACCACTACCTTCTTCAATGATTACCTCTTCTCTTCACTTCACTGATCAGTGAGCAGGCACAGGGTTAACACCAGCGGATTGAACGAATTTTGGGTGTCAAGTCAGTGCTGCCTGTTATTAAGAACGACCAGAACATTTCCAACAAAATCAGCATGCTGACGAACTTTTGAATTTATCATCATCTGCCGATCTGCTGATACCGGCTGTTTCAGGATACAATGTTTGACGATGGCAGCATCTGTCCATTTCAGCAGACTTTCATACATTACTGTATTAATCTCTTAAACTGTTAGCTTAGAAAAAGGCGTCTACCATTCACGGTGTCGACTTAATGAAAAAAAGGGTGTATGTATATACCAGAAGCACCACATTAAAGTGTATCTACAAAAAGGGGTAGGTAGAGGATTTTCTGGCTACTGTAATTCTATTCTTACAGCAATAATTACACTAAAACCA
Source organism: Conus betulinus (assembly GCA_016801955.1). Taxonomy (NCBI): domain Eukaryota; kingdom Metazoa; phylum Mollusca; class Gastropoda; order Neogastropoda; family Conidae; genus Conus; species Conus betulinus. The sequence continues at coordinate 15,438 of JADBJO010009335.1, forward strand.
TGACTAAGTTTTTACTGTGTACTAAGAAGTTTTATATTAATTGGTTGAGTCTCTTGAAAGAGAGAGAGAGAGAGTTGAGTCTCTTGAGAGAGAGAGAGAGAGAGAGAGAGAGAGAGAGAGAGAGAGAGAGAGAGACGATGATTGATTGATTGATTTGATTGATTGATTGATTGATTGATTGATTGATCTTTAATACGCAAGGATGAAGATTTTAGGCCAAAGCCTAATTTACAATCTGTCCTTGTCATGCATACATTATTTCAAACACATATCATTCATACTGACAATTCAACATAGCAACTTCGTAATCGAGAGAGAGAGAGAGAGAGAGAGAGAGAGAGGAGAGAGAGAGAGAGAGAGAGAGAGAGAGGAGAGAGAGAGAGAGAGAGAGACGCTCCACAGAAATTCACCTCCACAACAACTACTCTAGTTTGAAAACTCTTTGAATCTTAGATAGATAGATAGATAGATAGATAGATAGATAGATAGATAGATAGATAGATAGATAGATAGATAGATAGATATATAGATAGACAGATAGATAGATAGATGGATAGATGCTTACACACATGCACATGCATGTGTGTGCGTGTGTGTGTGTGTGTGTGTGTGTGTGTGTGTGTGTGTGTGTGTGTGTGGTGACATACAGAAATACAGTTTCAGTTTTTTATTTCAAGGTGATGTATATTTTCACGAAATCATTGAAAAATGCCCGTTTTCCTCAGTTAACAAACGTCAGATAGGTCTGTCATGAGCAATGCCTCAGCAGAACTGACGCTAGAAACTCACTTGATTAGTTCAGCAGTTTGAGGAAGATAATTTTTATTTGGACATGATTAAACAGAATACAGCAAACATCGATGCGTTTCTTCTTAAGAACAGCATAATTCCCGGCAGTCTGCATCAGCGTGTGGAAGAGAAGAGGAGAACAACATTATAACCTGCCTCGGAAGAAATTAAGTGAACATTGACGATGATAAATCTGATGTAGGTTCAACGACAGCTCAGAGGACAATGGAAATGTGCGTGATTCTTGACGTCAGTGCAGCGATCTCTACATCACTGCCATGTCTGCACTTTTCTCCATTTTTCTGATAAACAATCTGATTGCAGGTACTCCGTGACACCTTTTTTTTTTGGCAGCTGCCTCATTTCACAGATTGAAAAGAAGCGATAAACCTCTTGATCCATTTCTAGATTCATTACTGCTGACAAATGTTTTCCTTCTTTATGTCGATCTTAATCAAACCAGCTGCAAAACGCTCCGGAAGAAGCAGGAATCCATGCGAAGACCGATTTAGAAAATAAATGAATGACGAATGCTGCTACAGATCAGTGAGATATGGAACTGAACTTTCTGTCTTAATGAATGAAGGATGTTGCTACAGATCAATGAGATTTGCAACTGAACTTTCTGTCTTTATGAATGAAGGATGTTGCTACAGATCAATGAGATTTGGAAATGTCCTATCTGCCACTGGCTTTTAGTGGCACTATTCCCACACAGTTCGTACCAGCTCACCATGATACCACGTCATCAAGGAGAAACCCGCCAGCAGAGTCACTGAGTCGTTGAGCTTGATGTGTCTATTCTGATCAAAACTAGGACACTTATCTACTGAGTCGTCTGTTAACAAAACAGTTGCTTATGAAAATGATACGTTGAAATAATGAGTTACCCAATCAACAGAACAAACACTAAATTAACGACCTATCAGTCTGCTATAGGTAGGATGAGAACAAGCAAACAAACAAATTATGCAGATAAACAATGGGGAAAAAACAAAAATGCAGATAAAGGAATCACCAGCCATTATTGCAGTAAGGGAACAAAACAGTTCCATCACGCAATTCAGTGCGTCATGAAAAAGAAACCAGTTCCTAGAAATCAGAGTCTCCATCTCGAGCATTCTCACATAGGGCGCACTCTTATCACCAGAGAGGAAAGCAAAAGTCCGTCATTACATGGAGCAGGCACACCTGAAAGAGGTGTGGACCCACTCCACTCATTACAGACGGCTCAGCAGAAGAGGCTATCAGAAACGCAGGTGGAGGAATCTTCTTGATGCTGAAAGACGGAACAGTTATCCGGCACGCTATCCCCACTGGCAAGTTCCTCGCAAACTCCAAGGCTGAGGCAGATGCATTACTGCTAGCAGCCAGAACACTGTGAGAACAGAACGGTCATACATCCCAGAGTTGTCATCTTCTCTAATTCTCTGTCAGTACTGCTGGCTTTACGAAATTCTCAAAACAAGCAACTCAAATCTCTCTGTCCTGGCCATTCTACAGCAATCCACTGAGTACACCATCATCCTGTGGATACCCTCACACTACAACATGCAGGGATATGAAGAAGCCGTCTGACTCGTCAACGAAAGAAGACTTCGATGCTAATTACAGCTCGAAGTGTCATTTGAAAAAGCCAAAACAAATACAAACAAAAACCCAGAAAAAAAGATGGCTTCAACACACCCCAAACTACAACAGAAAAGCATGTCTATTACTTACTACCACACCAAAACCAGGTGATCTTTGCAAGATTTAGGACAGGGCACGACAGACTCAAAACACCACATGCTTACAAAATTGTACATTGGTGAGTCTGCAGATTGCCCCAGCAGTGAGCTCCAAAGATGGTTGAGCACTTCCTGCAGGAATGTCAAACACACCAAAAGCTGGGAGCAGGGATCTAGCCAGCAGAGACATCGTTGAGGATGATGCTCTTTAAACCAACCTCCGGAGAGCCTCCACCGTAGAGCAGCCTTCATCAGCGCTTCTAGGTTCCTATCTGAGTGACGATGAAGAAGAAGAAAACACAATGAAAATGATCTAACATAAATTTCTAAAGGAGGGATGAGTTGGAGGAGATGGGAGAGGATAAGAGATTAGAAAAGATGATTTTTTTTTTTAAAAGATGATTTCAAAGTATAGATATTAATCCTTCACTGTCAACCGTAGAACCTTTGACTGCTGCCTTTTAAGTGTCCACTTCTTCAATGAGGCATGTTATTTTAGTGTTTATTACGTTTATTCAGTAACTCAGTATTTTTACTTTTAATTTCATGTTCCAACATTCACCTTTGAAAGCAACAATTGTTTAGTCCGGGAGCCAGTATCGAGTAACAGTCTTTCTTTCCAGGTGGGCAGTCACCACATGCATCCAGTGATAATCCCTATGAACAAGCCCACATGACAGATTTGATGGTTGCCTGCCGGACCAGACATTTGGACTGAACAGGACAGCTGATGCCACAAAGAGAAACGTGACTTTAGCTGTGTGGGAGGTGTCGGGAGGGAGGAAGTGGGCATAAAGAAAAGGGAGAGGAAAAGGGGAAGGGCAGAGTAGTGAGGAGTGGGGAGCGGAACGTTGGGCGGGAGGAGGAGTGGGAGAGAGTGTTTCAGGAGGAGTGGGTGTCAGAACAACACCATGGAAGGGACACGGGAGGTTTGGGAGGTGAAACCAGAGCCTAACAAATCCAATCAGCGTGATGCACGTGTGAAGGCTGAGTGTGGCCGACACCCCGTGTTCATAGGAGACACGAATCAAACCAGCACCACCCTTCATGCACCGTTCAGCACGTGCACTCATCGCCAGCATTGACGCTACCTGTTTAATATGCACTTGTACCCTTGTTTATAAAGTTGGTTTTTTGTTTGTGTGGTTTGTTTTTTATTAGCAGTTTTTGCGATAATATGTCAGAAACCGTGCAGCGAATGGAGACTTACACAAAAATGAAAGAGAGAAAGTCGTTGGAAAAAATATAAGTAGCTGATGCATGATGATACTTTCATAGCATTGCAAACGCCTTCTTTCTTCCCCTTCCCTCTCCACACACCCTCCCCTCAAAACAGTAACCAGGCAATAAAAAAAGGTATTACATTATTTGGTATAATCAGTGATGTGGAGAGAGTGAAAGCATGTAATGATCATACATATTTATACTCTGTATATTGTGTATCTGTACACACGTTTCAGATTGTACCTTCAATATACGCTGTCACTGACTGAAAAACCAGTGTGTTGGTCAGATTCATCGTACATTGTACAAATAAATCTAATCGCTCTGTCTCTCCGTCTGTCTGTCTCTCTCTCTCTATCTCTCTCTCTCTTTCCCTCTCTCTCTCTCTCTCTCTCTCTTACACTCAGAGAGAGAGAGAGAGAGAGAGAACGGAGAACGGGAGAGAGAGGGAGAGAGAGAGAGAGAGAGAGAGAGAGAGAGAGAGAGAGAGACGTTCTGAGGCAAACTCAACGTAGAAAGAATTACANTATATTTTTGCACTTCCTCATCCTCGCTTCTAGGTTCTCTATCGGATTGACGAATGAGAAGAAAGCCACAATGAAAATGATCTAATCATAATGTCTAAAGGAGGGATGAGTGAGGAGCTGGGCGCGGCTCCGCGCTTCGCCCCGTCTGCTTTTTTTTTTGCACACAGATTATTTCACAGTATATATGATTCAATCCTGTCACCTGTCACCGTCACACCATTTGACTTCTAGCCTTTTAAAAGTGTCTCACGTTTCTCAATGAGGGCTGTCTATGGGTTTATGTTTATTACGTTTCTTTCTTAAATCAGTATTTTTAGCTTTTGAAATTTCAGGTTCCAACATTCCCTTTGAAAGGCAACATTGTTTTAGGGGTCCGGAGGCCAGTATCGAGTAACATCTCTTTCTTTCCAGTGCATGGTGGGCAGTCACCACTTCATCCAGTGATAATCCCTATGAACAAGCCCACATGACAGATTTGATGGGTTTCCTGCACGGACCAGACATTTGGGATGAACAGGACAGTCTGATGCACAAAAGAAACGTGACTTTAGGCTGTGTGGGAGGTGTCGGAGGGAGGAAGTGGGCATAAAGAAAAGGGAGAGGAAAAGGGGAAGGGCAGAGTAGTGAGGAGTGGGGAGCGGAACGTTGGGCGAGGAGGAGGAGTGGAGGATAGTGTTCAGGATGTCCCTTTTGGTGTCAAGTAAACAAACACCCATGAGAAGGGACAGGGAGGTGAAACCAGAGCCTAACCAATCCAATCAGCGTGATGATGCACGTGTGAAGGCTGAGTGTGCCGACACCCCGTGTTCATAGGAGACAAAAGAATCAAACCAGCACCACCCTCATGCACCGTTCAGGCAACGTACGCACTCACCGCCAGCATTGACGGGCTACATGTTTAATATGGCACTTGGACCCTTGTTATAAAGGTTGGTTTTTTGTTTGTTGGTGTTTTTATTAGCATTGTTTTGCGATAAATATGTCAGAACCGTTTTGCGCGAATGGAGGACTTAGCACAAAAATGAAAGAGAGAAAGTCGTTGGAAAAAATATAAGTAGTGCTGATGCATGATGATAACTTTCATCGCATTGCAAACTCCTTCTTTCGTCCTTCTTCCCCTTCCGCTCTCCACACACCCTCCCCCTCAAAACAGTAACCCGGCAATAAAAAAAGTTATTACATTATTTGGTATAATCAAGTGATGTGGAGAGAGTGAAAGCATTAATGATCATACATATTTATACTCTGTTATATTGTGTATCTGTACACACGTTTCAGATTGTACCTTCAATATACGCTGTCACTGACTGAAACCCGTGTTTGGTCAGATTCATCGTACATTGTACAAATAAATCTAATCGCTCTGGTCTCGTCCGTCTTGGTCTGTCTCTCTCTCGGTCTACGCCCACTCAAACATCTTCTCCTTTCCCTCTCTCTCTCTCTGGCTCAATCCTCTCCCCTGCACCAACCCCCCTCGAGTAGAGAACCCGATGCTGCGACCCCACTCAGAACGGAGAGCAGCCACGGCGGAGAGAGAGAGATGCCGAGAGAGAGAGAGATAGAGAGAGACGTTCTGAGGCAAACTCAACGTAGAAAGAATTACAGGAAGAGACACTTGATCAAGCGTACACACAGAGCGTAAACACTAAAATGAAACTTAACATACATTTATAAAGATTTCTTTTTACCTACATAAAAAAAAGTCTGTTTGCATTCCTTTGATCTCTCTCTCTCTCTCTCTCTCTCTCTCTCTCTCTCTCTCTCTCTCTCTCTCTCTCTCTCTCTCTCTCTCTCTCTCTCATGCATGTGTGTGCTGTGTGATCTCTCTCTCTCTCTCTCTCTCTCTCTCTCTCTCTTTCTGTGTGTGTGTGTTGTGTGTGTGTGTGTGTAGTCTTGAATGTCACTTTGTATTCCTTTGCTTATTTGTCTTCAGCACAGTTAACATTGTTTTTTTTATCATTGTCGCAATTTTCAGCGCCAGGTTTGCCATTGTGGCCGTCCTGAGTTCACTGATTCAGCACTTTCATGTGATCAATTGTCAATATCAGGTCTGCAGCAGAAATTTAGCTGCAAGGATACCGGATGTTTTCTCTTTAAATTGTCCCTTTCTTGCGCTCCCAGCATGCTTGCGGTGTGTTTAATCAGCAACAACCAGGGCGCGCGACGTCAATGGCTTCTCTCCCAATCACTGACATTTGTTTGCCTCCTCGTCTCAGGTTCTGTAATCTTTATGGCTGTTTGCACACGTTCGAGTCTCAGAGCCAGAAAAAGGCTTCATGACCAAACTTCACCGCAAAAGAACAATACAACGATACGAGAGACTGGGGTCATGTTTAGAAAATGCATTCTGTCATGGCCGAATCTGTGAGAGCAAATGTAAGGCTTTGTCAGTCTGAATTTGACTTTAGCAGTTCATTGATAGAAAAGGCGGTGATGACAATCCAAACAAACTGAGTGACTGAATTAATCTATCAATCAAAGATTTAATCGAATCAGTAGTACAAACGAACAAAGTTTAATAGAATCAAACAGGTTTCTTTCTAAACGAAGTTTACGTTCAATCTTTAAAATCTTGCTGAGTATCACTCAGAGGATTTCTTTCATATGTCTAACATCACTATGAATATTAATATAACTGAAGCTAATAGCTGTTTGATTCCTGTTGATCTTGAAGCTGTTTGCAAGAGCAGCAACACTACCTTCACCACTGATGATAAGAATGATTACAACAATCATAGTACACAAGAACTTATACAGGTGATAATGACTGTGACTACAAGTGCATCATCCCCATTGTATTCCTGAAGCCTGATTGTGTGATAAGAATATAAAACGTTGAAACCAGATTGGCTGGATTATGACGTAGGCAGATGGACCAGGGTTCTGGTTCTGTTTGTATCTTTGTCTGGAATGGATACGTAGCACAAGCTGATCTTCATAGGACTGGACTTGGAAGGGTGAGAGTCTGGCAATGACTGCAAGGTCAGTGGTCAGTTAACAAGGGCCTGCATTGTCAGCATCTCCAACTGACCACAGGGTCAGTATCTAGAAGTGCCTGCAGGGTCAGTATTATTAAGAAGTGACCGCAGGATCAGTATTTAGATGTGACTGAAGGGTCAGTCTCTTGCAGCGGTCAGATTAAAAGATCTGTAGATGAACAACTAATCAAATTTTACACACACACACACACACACACACACACACACACACACACACACACACACACACACACACATACAAACACACCAACAAGCAAACAAATAAACGAACAAGGATTGTAAGCGAGGAAAACAATAGGGGAAGCAAGTTTCATTTTTTGCAATGGAATGTGTAAGCGCACGTCATACGTTCTTTCGGCAGAAGCTATTTCCACATTGTTTTGAAAGTTACTTCTCTAATGACGCTGAGTCAGCTAAGAAGGAAAATGTCTGCCAGAAGTTTAGAAACTTGAACAGAAGGAAGAAAGAATGGAACAGGACATTTATAATTCAGCATGAGATTCCGTCCAGCACTTCAAACCACCATCATTTTTTCCAAAAAGCACCTGCGTCCCTAGACCAGAATAGGACGGATCACAAATCAGTCCTGCAGCAAACTTGAAGGCACAGTCGAATTGTGGTTCCAAGAGTCAGTCTTGGCTCACAACAAAGGCTGTGTGCATTGGCAACAAGAAAGCCTTGCGTTCCTGAAATTTCGCCTGTTGTTGTTGTTGTTGTTGTTGTTGCTGCTGCTGCTGCTGCTGCTGCTGTTGCTGTTGCTGTTGCTGTTATTGTCATTGTTGCTGCTGCTGCTGCTGATGCTGCTGCTGCTGCTGCTGCTGCTCTATTAGTCCTAGATTAAATGGTGCCTGTGGACAGTGAATAAGTCAGGAGGTAATTGGAACGAACATCATAAGAAGTACACAGTTGTTTCAACCTTTGGGGGCTGTTATAGGCAAGACATGACAATTTTTTTTTCTGTCTTCTGAACGTACGTGCACCCAGCAAGCTAGCTATATCTTTCCCCTTTTGTTCTGCCCTGCAACTTTTTCCCATAAAAATGTTTATCAACTTTTTTTTTCCCAAAGTTTGGTGAATCATTTCTGCTCCTAATAAATGTATACAAACTAACAAAAGATTCTGACAAATCCCAGTTTTGAAATTGTCCTTTTATCCTTTCAAATGCTTTCAATGAGAGACCTGCACCTGCACTGATATCTGAGGTCATGCCTGCATTTCCTTTTTTTTCAATCTCTATGTTTGATGTTCAGCTACACCATTTAGAAAAAAAAAAGTTGCAAACAGATTACAAACTGATTGGGCCTAGGCGTTCAATCTATGCTTGATGTGCAATGTGTGTATTACGAGTCAAGCCACGTATTTGTGTGTCTGTTTTCGCAGCAGATATGGTGTTTTTTTAATGGCTAATGTAATCAGAAACCAATGCTGAATCTTTCTGCCAATGTATCTAGATCAAAAGACTGTCAAATAGGCATATATCAACTTGATATTCATCGAAGAGTTTGAAGAGAATACATATCACGTGTCATGTCACGTGTCCTTCTACTGCTGAGGATGGTATGTATGGCTGTAAGAGGAGGTGTGAGCACGGTGGTGGAGGGAAGGATCAGTAGTGCTTGTGTTCTCTGTGGTCCCCTCAAGTTCTGACGGTCGTACTAATGTGTATGGGCCAGTGCATTACACTGATGGGATGGGACTCTGTAATTTGAACTGGTCATCACGTCGTGGACTTCGTCCACTGTCCTCACGTGACCACTGGCTGTCTGCCCAGGAGCTGAGAAGTGTCAGCCTGTCTCTGATGAATCCCTCCACCACACGGCACCGTGGAGCCATCGTCTGACTGTCACCCCCTGCTTTCATGAGGTGTGTAATCAGCTTGCACCACGTGGCACGGCTCTAGGGTGTCAGTGCAGCAGCTCCCCGATTAGTCCCAGCCCCTCTCTTCGCGCTTTTGTCTTTAGGGCTCAGCAGACACGTTTGGTCTCGCAGCTGGAAAAAAGATTGCATCACCAGCCTTTGGAGTTACAGAGTCGTTCAGTTTATATGCAGGATTTTATGTCTTGATTCTATGGTCATGGTTATGAGGCACGGGTTTTCTGTAATGTCATGAACACACTGAGAATTCAATGCTGCGCTGAATTTGTCACTGTAGGACCTGATCAGTGCATCAGGCTGGCACAATCTTTATGTTTGTAGAATGATGGGATTTCATGGGCAGTTTTACCACCGATAGAAAAGTATGGTTATGGTTAAACGATTTTCGAACTGTTTAAATCAAACACTTTAAAACAATCTGTAACCCAGGGTATTACAGTTCACTCTCCCAACAAAGCTCTGGTCTTATTTACATGGAGGTGCAGTTTAGCCCTCCCTTCTTCCAGAGCATCTATGTCATGCTTTTCTAATCATCTAATTGTCTGACCTACGAAAAGAAAAGGTCGATCAACGACAGCCAAAAAGGATAGTTCTTTTCAGAAAAGAACTAATGTACACCAGTGCTATATTCACGAGAAAATATTTCTTTGCTTACCATGGTATATACGTCAGTACACTATCAACAAGGAATCAATGTACACTGCTCTCAAAAACCGATTGGTTTCTAATGCAGACCTAAAACTCAAAGGAGGTGAAAATGAATGTCTGTGTGATTAGGAGACTCGAACTACACGGAAAGCACAAAGGTGTTTGTGAACTCCGCCTTTTCAGTTGAGATTCACGTCTGGCCCTCCAAGACTGTGTTCAGGAGACTAGGGTCTGTCTGGCAGCTGGAAACAATAGAACCCCAACTAAAATTACTCTGCAGCACGTGTGAAGACACACTGTGTCTAGCACCCCAAACCCTGAGAGGCAGCTAAATGAACTGGATTCAGAGACAGGGCTCTACATTCAGTCTGGAGTGCAGGGGATGTATGACAGGAAGAGAAAACGAAATTAAACAAACAAACAAACAAGTATTTGCTGTTTGAAACATGCCTAATTCTCCAAGGCTATTCATCAGGGTGTTGTCATGTTTCCATCATTTATCTAACATTGTATTTACTGGATTGCACGTACTTATACACCTATAAGGCATTTGCGCACGCGCGCACACACACACACACACACACACACACACACACACACACACACACACACACACACACACACACACACACACACACACACGTCAGGCAGACAAAATGGCAGACAGACAAGCAGACAAACAATGAAAGTAGTCTATACATCCACTCACCAGATAACCAGATTTGCCAGATCTTCTTTTGCTACCTTCTCTCTCTCTCTCTCTCTCTCTCTCTCTCTCTCTCTCTCTCTCTCTCTCTCTCTCTCTCTCTCTCTCTCTCTCTCTCTCCTCTCTCTCTCTCTCTCTCTCTCTCTCTCTCTCTCTGGTTTTTCTCTCCACCCTCTTCTCTGTTCTCTGTTTTCTGTTCTCTCCATTTTCTTCTTTTCTGAGTCCACTCTCCTGTTTTGTCCTGTCCATTACCCTCTGTCTGTTCTTCCTCTTCTCGTTTTTTTTCTCTGTACATTCTGTTCTTTTCTCTGCCCTTTTCCTCTTCACTTCTTCCACCCCACCCCCCCACCCACCCCACCCCCCCACCCCCACCCCCTATTGTCTGCTCTTCATATTCTCTTTCTGTCTCTGTTACCTTCACTTTTTCTGTTGCCCTCCAAGTTCTCTTCTTTTCTCTCTCTATTCTCTTTTCTTCCCACCGCTCTCTCTCTCTCTCTCTCTCTCTCTCTCTCTCTCTCTCTCTCTCTCTCTCTCTCTCTCTCTCTCTCTCTCTCTCTCTCTCTCTCTCTCTCTCTCTCTCTCTCTCTCTCTCCATTCGTTTCAGTTTTAAGTCTTTCTATTGTGTTTGTGTGTTTTTTCCATGCTCTGTTCATTTCTCACTATTCTCTTCTCCTGTCACTTTGTTCTCTCTTCGTTGTTTTTTTTTTTTTTTTTTTTATTATCTTCTCCTTTCTCTCCATTCGCTTGTCTCTCCATTCTGGGTTCTTTTTTTCATTTTACTTCTCTTCTCTTTCCATTCTCTGCTGTTTTTCTCCATTCAGTTCTCTCTTTCCTGTCAATTCTTATGTTTCATCATACGTTTCTTTTTCTCTCTCCATTCTTCTCTCTTCTCTCTGCATTCTCTTCTCTCTGCATTCTCTTCTCTCTGCATTCTCTTCTCACTACATTCTTTTCACTCCATTTGCTTCTTTCATCTTTCCATCCTCTTATCTTTCCATTCTTTTTCTTCGTTCTCTTCACTCTGTTGTCTCCTCTTTCCATTCTCTACTGTTTCTGTTTCTCTTGGTTCAGTTCTCTTCTCTTTCTTTTTTTTTTTTAAGTTCTCTCACCTTATGTTTCTCTCTTTTCACTCCATTCTTCCTCGTCTCCTTTCTCTCAAGCTTGTTCTATTCAGTCCCAGCTCTTTTTCTCTGTCTCCCAGTTTCTCTTTTTTTTTTTTTTTTTTTTGTTCCGGTGTCTTCCCTTCTACATTCCCTCCTTTCTCTTCTCTCATCTGTCTCTTCTTCCTTTTTTTTTTTTTTTTTCTTCTGTTCTCTTTCTTTCTCTGTACTCTTCTCTTCCTAGACCACTTCCCTTTTCACTCCGCTTTCTCCCTTTTTTTTTTACTGCCCACACCCTGTAGCAGTTTTCTCCACCCATATGTTAAGCTTTTCTCATCTACTCTTTCCCTTCCATCTGTTTTTTTAAGCAGTCAAATGTGTTCTCCCCATTCCCTAAACACACCCTCTTATCCTAAGTGCTGTCCCCCCCCCTTCTTCCCTCCCCCCCCTCCGCCCTTCTTCACTCCCCCCCCCCCCCCCCCCCCCCCCCCCCCCCCCCCCCCCATGTCAGGGGAATGGCCATTCCAGGCTGTTATGAGCCAGATAACAGGCGAGTGGAGCGACCCTCCATTTAGTCTCTCTTTAAACGTGATGCGATTTCACAGTGATGTATGTCGGCCATGATTCCCTGCAGGCGTTAGGAGAGTCTGCTGGTGCTCAGCAAACCGATCGATAGGCCGTCATTCTCATCGATGGGTTCTGCTGATAGGAATGGTTGCTGGATGCGTGGTTTGGAATGAGATCTTGGTTTTTTTTTTTTTTTTTTTTCCACGTATGGGCGTACCTTTGTTCTTAATTTTCCTTTTTTATAAAAGAGCAAAACAAAGGAAAATAAAGCTTGTTTTAGAACAAAGATGCCTTGTTTGCAGAGTGGCAATGGCCAAAACAATATCTGGAAGAACAGAAAAGAGATTTATTCATTTACAAGAGCCAACTATAATGAGTTCCAATAGAAAAAAAAATCAATATATTTCTGATGATCCGTGCTAAAATGTTTGAAAAGCTGGAAACAGTGGATGAATGTCATCACGTTTGTATTTAAAATGTAAAATTTAGAAAGGTCTGTTTGATTAGTAGAGATTCAGTCAATGTTCTGTCAAGACATATCAGTGATTGCACACTTCAACTGTTATCTTCAATACCAAATAAGAAAAAAAAGGGTTTTTCCAAACAGTCATTTGTAATAAGCAACACAATGGGCATTTTTAGCCTCTGTAATATTCAGCCTTACATGCCCTCTTAAAAACAGCATGACCAGGTCTGCCACTGTCGTTAACTTGGTGGAGGGAGGGGGGGTGTGGGGTGTAGCCAGTCTGTTCTGAACTGGAAAAAGCTTTTCTTTTTTTTTCAAAAAGCACTGGCCAGTGTTGCGCTATTTTTAGTTGATTGATGTACGAGTTTGTCACCTTTGCATCTGCGCTAGTCTAGACTGCTTTCGTTCTTGTTGTTTAGACCTATGGGATAGATTAGAATATATTCTATACGTCGCACAGATGGCTCGGCGGTAAAGCAGCTAGATCCAACCACGTGTTGCCTGCCTGTTCAAATCCTGCTGGCTACTGACATAGGGATTGACATTTTGCTGTCAGCTTGATGAATTGTCGTTCTGGTGGGCATCGGTGCAGCATTCAAAAGTTGACCACTCTCTCCTCACCGCCCTCTCTTGTGAATGTTTTCCATTACTGCTCTGGAAGATTTTCACTTTTAGCAATAAGCTCGTTGCTATTGCTGAGAAAGCAAACAAATTACATCTTTTTAAAATCATATATATATATATATGTATATATATATATATATATATATATATATATATATATATATATATATATATATATAAAGAGGGAGAGAGAGAGATGTATGTATGTATGTATGTATGTATGTATATATATATTTATATTTATTTAGAATATATGTGTGTATTTACATAGAATATATATATATATATATATATAAAGAGGGAGAGAGAGAGAGATGTATGTATGTATGTATGTATGTATGTATGTATACGTATATATATATTTTATATTTATACATATGTGTGTATTTACATAGAATATATATATATATATGTGTGTGTGTGTGTGTGTGTGTGTGTGTGTGTGTGTGTGTGTGTGTGTGTGTGTGTGTGTGTGTGTGTGTGTGTGTGATTATAAACAAAGCTTGCTCTTATGTCTTAGATTGTAGAAATAGGGGGTGATAAGCATTCATATCTGCAGTGGTAAATAATAATTCTGCTAAACTAACAGTATGTGCTTGAGTGGGTGAATAGGAATAATAAATGCTTCTCAAAATTAAACCTTCAGCAAGCTTATGGTCTCCAAAGGGGGGAGAGAGAGAGAAGTTGCTTGAACGGTGCTTGGTACGTATCCTTGGAATTTATTAGTTTAGTATATATATATATATATATATATATATATATATATATATATATATATATATATATATATATATATATATATATATATATATATATATATACCCACCCCGCCTCCCATTCCCATCTAATCTTTATAACAAGAAATGTTTGCATCCTCTTATACTTAACAGGAAGAGATAATAAAGTTCATGTAGTCGTGTTTTTTTCGCACGATACTGCAAAGGACAATAAACAAAATCGGTTGGAATTTCTGCTTTCAAAAAAAAGGGAGGGTAGGAAACTGGGAAGAGGGGAGGACTGGGTGGGGGAAGGGGGGGGGGGGGGAGGGAGTAGAGGTGGGGCTTTGATATGAGCTGTGCATTGGAGGAAGGAAGAATGAATATGAACATAGCACTGAGTAAGTCATTCTGGTTTGTCTTTTGTCATTTTAAACAAGCTGCTTCCGGGTTTAAATGAACACAAGAAAATTAAATCAAGTTCCATGAAATTCTACAGAATCAAGAGATCACGACAATAATGTATCTATAATCCTCGTGGCTTAGTTATTCTCTTCTCTCTTTTCCTTCCTTCCTTCCTTCCTTCCTTCCTTCCCTCCTCCTCATCATCATCACCATTAATGAATATCATCATCATCATCATCATCATCAACACCACCACCACTATCACCATCACCATAATAATCATCATCGTCGTTGTCGTGTCGTCGTCATCATCATTATCATCATCATCGTTGTCGTCGTCGTCGTCGTCGTCGTTGTCATTGTCGTCGTCGTAGTCGTTGTCGTCGTCAAGGTCATGATCGTTATCATGATCATCATCATCATCACCAGCCTTTTAATTTTCACCAAAGAAATAAAACGACAACACACTCATATGGCGCTATTTGTACCTTTTTTTTTTCTTTTTGTCTGAGAGAGAGAGGTTATGATTTGGTTGATGCTGTAAAAGGGCAAAGTTGCCAATACAAAGAATAACAGTATGAGGAAACAAAGTTTCCCAGTCTAATCTCTAAAGTAGTGGCTCCAAATGGTCTTGTTGTCATTAGTCAGTTTCTTTTTTGTGCGTTTGTCAGCATGATTCCCATTTCAAATTTCAAATCTCTCTCTCTCTCTCTCTCTCTCTCTCTCTCTCTCTCTCTCTCTCTCTCTCTCTCTCTCTCTCTCTCTCTCTGCGTCCGTATACCTTGTATGTATGCGTCTAAGTGTGTGTGTATGCATGCGCGCCGC
This sequence comes from Conus betulinus, assembly GCA_016801955.1. Taxonomy (NCBI): domain Eukaryota; kingdom Metazoa; phylum Mollusca; class Gastropoda; order Neogastropoda; family Conidae; genus Conus; species Conus betulinus. Next base: position 30,639 of record JADBJO010009335.1, read on the forward strand.
CGCGCGCGCGCGCGCGCGCGTGTGTGTGTGTGTGTGTGTGTGTGTGTGTGTGTGTGTGTGTGTGTGTGTGTGTGTGTGTGTGTGCGCGCACGCGCGCGCACGCGCGCGTTTGTTATATGTAAACTCAAACTTGTTTGTATATCGAGGGTGCATGTGAATACACTAGTGTGTTTGTCAGAGAAAAAATGAGAAAACGGCCTGTTTACCACGAAATCAATAGCAGCTAAAGACATTAAAACAGCGCCATCTCTACCGACTGTAACAAGAGGTCGTATTCAGTGTAACAGATTTGTTTAGATCTTACAAACACTGTCCTAGCGCAATCTATTTTAATTAGAAATCTCTCTCTCTTCTCTCTCTCTCTCTCTCTCTCTCTCTCTCTCTCTCTCTCTCTCTCTTTAGATCTCTCTCCTCTCTCTCTTTAATTCAACTCTCTCTCACTGCTCAGACTCTCATCTCTCTCAGACAGACTCTCTGGCTCTCTCTCTTCAAACAGACACGACAGCTCAGATGCCACAGAAAGAGACAGACAGACAAAGTGGCAGGCAAACAGAACAGACAGACACACAGAAAGACACACACGCGTGAACACACACACACACACACACACACACACACACACACACACACACACACACACACACACACACACACACACACACACACACACACACACACACACACACACACACACACACACCTTCGGCCATCTAGAAACTCAAAGGAACTTGTCATTATTTAGAGTCATCAAAATAGCAAAAGGCAGCCGATGCCATTCACTGGGGGCGAAATGGATATTGTTTGTTGTGATATCCCTGTATGAAGGTTGACCGAGTGTCCGTCTTACAACATTTCTTCCTCCGCCGCCCCTTTTATGTCCTGTCACGTGCTGTGTTCCCTGATTACTTCTGACAGAGCGCGCGCGCGCGCACGTGTGTGTGTGTGTGTGTGTGTGTGTGTGTGTGTGTGTGTGTGTGTGTGTGTGTGTGTGGTGTGTGTGTGTGTGTGTGTGTGTGTGTGTGTGTGTGTGTGTGTGTGTGTGTGTGTGTGTGTGTGTGTGTGTGTGTGTGTGTGTGTGTGTGTGTGTTCAGTAACCGGTCTTGACAAAGTGGAATGTATTGCTCCTGCAAGTGGAAGAGCGCCTTGGGGGAGAGAGAGAGAGAGAGAGAGAGAGAGAGAGAGGGAGAGAGAGAGAGAGAGAGAGAGAGAGAGAGAGAGAGACAGAGACAGACAGAGAGAGAGAGAGTACATGTGTGTGAAAGACAGACAAAGACAGACAGAGAGAGAACAGAACATTTTTTGACGATGGATTACGGAGCACAACACACCTTTTTAATTGAAACAAAGAGCGAAGGGCTAAACCTTTCACTGGAAACTAAAATGGTTTGTCTGTCTGGTACCTGAATAATCATGGATTGAAAATCAATGATGAAACAATGAGGAAGAAGAATTATGAAATCAGAGGAGTGGTGTAGGCAGAATAATGCAATCAGGACAGTAGTAGAACAATAGTATAATCAAAATTACGGTGGAATATAAGAATTTGGGTGTGGGGGGAAAACCACAAAAATCGTGGAGGGATAACAATTCTGTAGAACAATTGTGGAAACAGAGCAAAATCGAAGCAGAACGATGTTAAAAGTAGAAAAAAAAAAGTAGAATGGTAGAATGAGACTAATGGTGGAAGCAGAACAATGGTAACGTGAGAGCAAGTACGAACTTAGGAGAATGAAGGGAGTCGAACAACTCTAAAAATCGTAATATTTACAGAAATCGAACGATGGTAGAACTGGAGCAATGGTAGAAGCAGAACAACGATGGGAAGTAGAACAATAGCGAAATCGGAATAACAGCAGAAGCTAAACAGTGGTAGAAGTAGAACAGTATGAGAGAAACAATGTAGAAACAGAACGATGGTAGAGATAAAACGGTGATAGAGCGAGAACAATGGCGTAAGGAGAGCTGTGGTAGAAGTAAAACAAAACAACAGAACAGTATAAGAGGTGGACGATGATGAAAGTTGAAAGAAAAGTGAAAATGAAACAACAGTGGAAATATGAAAAAAATAAGATACGGAATTAGAACAATGTCGGGGGAAAACAGCGATCACGGAAGTAGTGCAGTGGGAGAAACAGAAAGCAGTGGAAATAAACCAATGACGGATTAGAACAACGGTTTTACACAGCTATAGAAGTAGATCCTAAACAGTGGTTTAAGTACAAAAACATGTAGAAGGAGAACACATCGGTAGAAGAAGAGCACTTGTGGGTCTAAAATAATGTTAGAAGTAGAACAATGATCGAGGCAGAATCATAGCGGTAGCAGAGCGATGCTGGCCAAAGAACCATAGTGGCAGTAGAACCATAATGGTAGAAGAACAAGTGGAAACAGAACAAAAATGGAAGCATAGAGAACGTATAGCAGAACAAGAAATAAAAGTAGGAACGATGACGGGAAGTACTTCATGTGTAGAAGTAGAAAAGAAATCATGGAAGAGGACAATTCTGGAGGTAGAAAAAAAACCATAGTGAATATGTCAAAATTGAGCAGTTGTGGAGATCGAACGGGGGATCGAACGGGAAAGAATCATCATCAGCTAAATGGTTACCACATACTCACTGTGTGTGAAAGTTAACAGAAAGGTTCCTGGAACGTATCATAGCAAGAAAACTCACAAGAGACTTTGAAGTCATCCCTCCCAATCAAGGAGGCTAGAGAGCAGGTAAAAGTGTATGGAGGAAACAATGCCGCTTTTACTTATGAAATTTATGATGGATTCCAAAGAAAGGGAAAAGAAACACTTACAGTTAAGATAGACCCAGAAGATGCATACACCAAGATCCAGTTCTCGCTTCGCTCCTTGACTATGGATTACAGCAGCACCTCAGGAGCGAATCGTTATCGTGCAAATTTAGAGACTGAATGTCTGAACCTCATAAAAAACTCTCTATGAGCTTCTCTCTCGAGTGTTTTGTACAATGCATACACTAAGCACTTTGTAGACCCCGAGAGAAATGGCAGATAACGGTCTGATCTACCCTAAAACAGAAGTAAGTAAATCAGCAGCAGTTGAACAATACTGCTCAATGGTGTCAAGAAAATGGATCGTCCCTCAACCGTTTTTTTTAAAAGCCCACACATGGTCTGCACTCTCAACGACAAGACATCAGGACAACTACCATCACTAGTTTCTTTAGTGAAATACCAGTTGAATCAACAGACAACCTACGCTGCTCGGGTGCAGGCTTTGATATCATGCTAACCTTCAGAGAACTATGTTGAGAATATTGTATTTGAATGCAAAAAGAGGACCTGTCTCCCATGAAACCAGTGACAGCTCAAGGCACTGACAAGGCCATCTCTACCAACTTAGTATTATGCAGCTGTACTCAATGTGACTGATTATGAATTAGAGCTTACAATACTGTCCAAGAGCTTTTTTTTATTTGTAAGAAATCAAAATGAAGCAATGTGACTGATCTTGGGAAACAATGTAGGATACACCAAATGAAAACTGTGTGGTACCTCCTTGATCTTCCTTCAGTGCAAGTCAGACACACGTTTAGAACAGGTGTGTAGGCATACTTCAGAGCACATCCACTACGTCATATCCACGAGACCCCTGTCTTCAGTCCTTTCATATTTGATTATTTCATTAACTCATTTACCCATCAGCTGTGAATTGTGCGCAGCATGGTCTTAACACGTTGCAGATGTGTTGAAGCGTACACGGACTAGTCCGCCCGCTGGGACGCCTCTTTGAAGAAACTGAAACTGGCGATAGAACAGCAACGGGAGTTTGAACAGTTCATCTGCACTATCTCTTCACTATGTCGCCATGTTTGTTGATGTCACGTGGATGTCTGTTGTTCTCTGTTTCTGTCTGTGGATCTCTCTCTGTGTCTTTCGCGCGCGCGCGCGCGTGGTGGGTGTGTGTATGTGTGTGTGTGTGTGTGTGATGATGTGCGTGTGTGTGCGTGTGTATGTGTGTGTGTATGTGTGTGTGTGTGTGTGTGTGTGTGTGTGTGTGTGTGTGTGTGTGTGTGTGTGTGTGTGTGTGTGTGTGTTAGAGAGAGAGAGAAAGAAAGAGACAGACAGACAGGCAGAAAGACACAGAAAGACAGAGAGAGAGGGGAAAAGACGGTGTGCGTATGTGTGTGTGAGCATGCGTACCTCCGTGCATGCGGCGTGCGTGTATCCGTGGGTACGTGCGCGCGCGCGCGTGTGTGTGTGTGAGAGAGAGAGAGAGAGAGAGAGGGAGAGACCCAGCTAGCCAGCCAGCCAGCCAGACAGACAGATACAGAGTATGTGTTTGTGTTTGTATGTGTGTGTGTGTATGTGTGTGTGTGTGTGTGTGTGTGTGTGTGTGTGTTGTGTGTGTGTGTGTGTGCACGCGTGCATGCATGCGTGCGTGCGTGTGTGCGTGTGCGCGCGCGCGAGCGTACACATGTTAGTTTTGTAGCATCGCTCTCTCTCTCTCCCTCTCTCTCGTCTCTCTCTCTCTCTCTCTCTCTCTCTCTCTCTCTCCACCGTTTCGCTTCCACCCCTATCTCCACCCCATTTTCCACCCCCCAACCCCCCTCCAAACTCTATCCACTTCCCCTTCCCGCGCTCGGCGCTCCCTCCCACCCCACCCCTACCCCTACCCCTACCCCTACCCCCCCACCACCCCCACCCCCCATCCCCACTCCCATTCCGCCACCTCCACTCCCTCTTCCACCCTCTCTATTTTCCCAGTGCTAGATGAAGCGGCATTATCATTTTTTTTTTCCAGAAAATCCGACCAGGAACAAACGATGAAGAGTGGATCAGAATCGCGGATGTGCAGCGAAATGTCAGATGTCAAACGGAATGAGCTTGAGGTCAGCCTGACCGCTGCAGTGGACAGGGGTCTCACGCTGACAAGGCAGTGGGAGAAAGGTTTAAACACAAACACAACAGAACACAGCAGCACACACGCCTTACGCGCTCGTTCACCTATTCGTACGAACGCGCGCACACCTTTCTTGCCTCCTTTCCATGTCTTCTTTGTCCTTCCCGCTCTTCATTTCCACTGCATGCATATGTCTGCTTTGTCGCAAAGACAGACAGATAGACAAACAGGCAGACATATGACCGCCCGCACCCGCGCGCGTCCGCGCGCGTCCGCGCGCGCGCGCGCACGCACACACACACACACACACACACACACACACACACACACACACACAAGCGTGTTTCACACACACACACACACACACACACACACACACACACACACACACACACACACAAGCACTCGCCCCCGCGCGTGCACCCGCGCGAGCAAAACACAACTATGCACACAGTTACAGCTGTGCAACATGATATCTGGTATAATCGACTGAAATTATCTTTCAACGGTAATAACAAAAAATGTCCGGGTTTTTTTTTTTTACGAGAACTGATTGTTTGTTTGTTTAAAAAAAAATTTAAAAAAAGAAATTTGTTCACAAGCTATTAAGATGAAATTCTACAAGACTTCTGTGGGTTTTTTTTTTCTGCAGGGAAAATAATTAATATGTTTCAAATATCGGATGTATGAATGACGTGTGTCCTTTGTTCACAAGCAGGTTTCTTTGTTTCTGTTCCTGGATAAGCGAATGATTATTTTATCGAAGTCAAATATTTTTGCCTGGGACACTTTGCACTGCTACTCGCCTGTCTATTCGGATGCACCAAAGAATTCTTTTGACTGTTTCTTTTTTCCGCTTTAATTATTGTGATTATTTGTAACATTTTGGACTCAGGGTTGATGATTTTAAATGTAATCCCGTTCGTTGTAGTTTGAATATAAATACGTCTTGCCCTGTATTTTGCCTACGTCCTTGGCGATATCTAACCCCCTCTCTTTCTAAATTTTGCTTCATTTTCCGCCCTCAGTCACTCCGTTTTGAAACATAATTTTGAAAGATAACTCGTGATTGCTAGACAGACAGACAGACAGACAGACACAATGAATAAAGAATCATAGAGGCATCGTAACATTAGAAAATAATACACCGTCAAATTCGGCCGATCAAATACGTTTAAACGGCAACCCAGAATTAATTTATGTAAGGATTTAAAAATGTTGGATAGCATCACACTCAAACGGAAAGCTAAATATGCTTCAAGGCGAAAACAAAAATAATCAAATCATCGTTTTTTACTCGCTAGAAAAAAAACACTTCATCAATGAATAGATGAAAAATAGATACAAATTGGGAGACATGTCGTTCTGATGATATACTAAATGAGATAACAAAACGTTGACACAAATAAACAACACAGACTGAATTAAAGTGAACTGAACTGAATCGAAAACACATGACGAAAAGACAGAAAGAAGACACTGGCAGCAATGTAAAATCTTTTTCAGCGCAAAGAGAGTTTTAATGATAACGAATCACAGCAATGATTATTATACTAGAAGTGCAGGAGTGTACAAAATCTGCTTCAACGCACAAATAGTTTAATGAATCACCGCAATAATTATACTAGAAGCAATACAAGCATACGAAGTATGAAAATGACAGACGTTTGAGAATGCACAGACTTGTAGTTTGCTTAGGGTTTTTTTTTCCAATTTTGGGACACAGCCATATAGCTTTTTGCTGTGATTTCTTCTTAAAGAATTAATTCACGGTCTGATACCAGTTAGTCAAAAGCAAGGGCACATAATTTATCGGCCAAAATAAGACAAATCAGAGGAATACACTACAAAATAGAGGCTAAGTATCTTTTTGAATCTGGCGCGTATAATTAGATCGACCTATGAATTATCTTTATAGATTCATCAATGAAGCTGAAACGGGCTTTGTGTACAGAACGCATGAATATATACGATGTAATAACTGTTTTTAAAACTTACCTAAGATTCAATGCACTATTTTCATACGGAGAGAGGGTTTACTTAGTATATTATTTTTGTTCATTGGTCATTTCTATTCCTCGCTACAAAGCATTATCAATCAATCTACCATAATCACTATCATCACTATCACTATTTTGTCATACCATTAAACAATGCTTAAAAACAAACAAACAAACCCCGTTGTTTATGCTACCCTCCAACCCCTCTGCGTTTCTCCCCCTCCTGTGTGTAGCCACTAATACCACAACTATTATTGTCACATTATTTATCAAAAGTAACAGTATTCCTCCTCCTATTATTGAAATATTTTCATCATCACTACTATTATTAGTATTGCTGTCATTATTATTATTATATTATTATTATTATTATTATTATCGTCATCATTCTTTGAACTCCCATGATCCCCTTCTTAACGGCCTCGTTTTCATTCAACATCATTTTGCGACGAATATGCAAAGATAAGTGGCTGCTGTTTCTTCGTTGTCCTAAATGTTATGTCTTTTTTCACCTGAAGAAGACCCAAGAGGTCGAAAAACGCATCGTTTTTGTGTCCTGTGATCTGTTTGTTTTGTCTGCGGAAATAATGTTTTCCTTTTTTAAAAATTTTCTTCGATTTTCCACCTTCAGTTGCCTCGCTTTGAAAGTAACTTAGTATACTAGTTTCAATAACTGTGAAAAAGCGTCTGACTCAGCTGGTCTTAAATGAATGAAGTGCTGATAGCATTTGGTATTGAAGACATACTATGTAAATCGTATGAGCACATACATGACACAGTTAACGGGGGAAAGGCCACCTTCTAGCATCAAAATACAGAGATACTCTCGTCAGTGAGATCTAATATGGCCAAATTTATTTGTTTTATGCTCATGAGTGCTTGTTTATACAGTAACAGATGTCAATATGAAGGTTATAAAACGACGGATATGAAATTTGAAATTATGTAGTTTTCTAAAGAAACCCTTCATTACCGTGAACGGAGGTAGAAAATCACGTTACAAAATATTTGACATACGTCAGTATTTTGAGTCTTTTCTTTTCAGGTCTGTGACTTAATAACAAGAAAACCTTACATACTGATTTGGGGGGGTACTATTTGTGCATTTTAATGTGTTTTGTTTGTAACGTTTGAAAAAAGATATATTCATTGAAAATTCAGTGAGTTTCAAGGTGAGCTGACTGCAGGTGGAAATTTAAAACAAAACTTTTAAAAAGAAATGTTATACTTTCGTACGAAAGAGATAAATCAATCACCAGACAAAACACTACGTGTTCGATCCTCTTTGGGTCTTCCGCAGGAAAGACAAACAGCGTTCTGCTCCTGCTGGTTCTTCCTTTTCCTCTTTATCTTTATCATCTCACTCTTCTCCCTCTCTTCCCTATCATCCCCTCTCCCTTCTTCTCTCCTTCTTCTTTTTTCTTCTTCTTCTTCTTCTTCTTCTTCTTCTTCTTCTTTTAATGGCAAAAAGAACGGAACGCTTCTAAGGTTAGAATTCAAAGAACTCCACAATTCCCACCAATGCCTCTGTCACATCACGTTTCATCCAACCAATACTGTGACTACAAGGACACAGTATGAAGGAGGATGGCTTGCACTTCAGTGCTTTGATGCTCACATTTAAGTTTCTCCTCCTATCCTCGCTACTGTTCTCCCCATCTCCCTGAAAAAGAGAGAGAGAGAAAAACAAAGCTCACTTTGTAGAGTGGGGGGAAGAGAGAGAGTGGGAGGAATAAACACTGGGAACAACAACAAGAAAAAGAATGGATGCCAGGGGGAGAGTGCGTTCGTGGGGGTGGATACAGGGAAGAGGAAGAGAAACTAGTTGACTAAAAAGCCGCCGTGGCAAAGTGGTCAGCGTCGCCGACTCCCGGCTGGGAGGTCGCGGGTTCGATTCCCATCAGAGTCATGTGGGATTTTTTCTGCCCCAACCGGCGCCTGCCCAGAGTTAAGTTTGCTACGGGCTCAGTTGGGAAGACTGGGACCATACAGTCAAGTTTTTATCCACTTAATGGATGCGTCTCTGAGAGTGTTGCTCAATTTTCTGACCAAAAACAGCATGTGTCTGTATCTCTCGGGCCTGGCTGACGCTATATTATGAAAGGAAGCGTAGAGTACAGCCCTGTCATGCAGTCTCAGACCGAAATGGAAATCCGCAGCATCATCTCTATCATCCTCATTCTCATCGATCAGCATAAAAAGTCTTAAATTCTGTTGCCCTTCATGCCCTGCTCTCATGGTGATGATCTCAGTTTCGATGACCTGTCCACGTCTTGGTTTGGTTCCGTCGGGGTCACCGGTATCGGCGAGTCCATGGGAGCTATCGTTGGACGCACTTGGTGGCGCCTTCCGGAAGGAGAGCTCACTCACAACCACTCCGCGACTAGGCAATTATTGTCGTCAGTAGGGGGCTTAATAGGTGGTGTACTGCGTATGCTGTATCAGAACACGCGCCACTAAACACCACTGAAGTGACTCGGTAGCAGTAC
>JADBJO010009335.1:52500-60000 GCA_016801955.1 Conus betulinus
AAGGGATGCAAACAGAGCTTTCAGAAGAAGAAATCTTCCGCTGATTATGCATCACGAACTATCTGTGCGCTTTGATCATGGGATCGTTCCTTTGTTTTGTTTTTGTTTTTTACGTTGAGTTTGTCTCAGAAAAGTGTGTCTTTCTGTCGTGTGTGTGTGTGTGTGTGTGTGTGTGTGTGTGTGTGTGTGTGTGTGTGTGTGTGTGTGTGTGTGTGTGTGTGTGTGTGTGTGTGTGTGCGCGTGGGTGGGGGGGGGGGGGGGGCGCGCGCGAGCGCGCGCGCGCGTGTGTGTGTGTGTGTGTGTGAGAGACAGACAGACAGACAGACACAGACAGACAGACAGACAGAGAGACACAGTACTTCCATCAGAACAAATTATGGCTGATCTGATGAGAAACTGATTCCAATCAGTCAGAGTGTGTTCGAAAAATACAATCTGAAAATGTGTGTGTGGTCAGTCCAATACTTTTCGGTATCATGCTTCCTTTTGGGGGGATAGGAAGTAGGGGGGGGGGGGGGGGGGGGGGGGAGTGGGAGTGGGAAGAGATTCACAGTACTGTCAAAGTATAACCATGCGTTAGCTACATACGGCTTTTTTTTTTTCCTAATGACTTTCTCTCGTTCCTAATTAAATTATTGTCTATTCGTTTCAGTCACTTTACTGTAAAGTTCCTGTTTCAAAGAAAAGAACGAGGGGGAAAACCCCACATGAAACAGGCACAGCTCAAAGCTGGTGGTGAGAGCACGTGCTGAACGGTGCATGAAGGGTGGTGCTGGTTTGATTTGTGTCTCCAATGAACACGGGGTGTCTGCCCCATTCGGCCTTCACACGTGCATCACACTGACTGGATTTGTTTGGCTGTTTTTTTTATCTCCCATATGCATTCTGTGGTGTTATTCTGGCGCCACTCCTCCTAAAACCTCTTTCACCTCCTCCTCCCGCCCCACTCTTCCCCCCCCCCCCCCCCCCCCCCCCCTCCCTGCCCATCTGTTCCCATTCTTTCCCCCTTCTTCTCGTGTCTCCCCCCCCCCCCCCCCCCCCCCCCCCCCCCCCCCCCCCCCCCCCCCCACCGTGCTCCACAACAGCAAAAGTCAGGTTCGTTCTGTATCACACAGCAGTATCAGCAGCCCCACAGAGTCCACATGAGTAGTCATCGTCAGGCACCCATTATGTCTATTGTGTCTGCTAGTTCATAGGACCTCTCGCTGGCTGCACCTGGCGGAAGTGTCCCTGTGGAGAAAGACCCTTACTCCACGTTGGCTCTTGACAAAGCAATCGCTAGTCTCACACTATAATGACTATAGGCGGAAGGTAGAAAATGAAAATGAAAGTTGAAATACTGAACCACGTATTCAACATAGTAAACACCGAAGTAACGAGCCGCCTGTTCGACGAAGTGAAGTTCAAACGTGCGTAAACAAATAGTTCTGTTCAAAGTACAAATTCAATGGTCCCATAACTATCAGTGAAGGATTTTATATTTATACTTTAAAACACTCTTTTTATCTTACGTTTTTCTCCTCTTCTCCCCCCCCCCCCCCCCCCTACACATCCCCTCCTTTTCAAATGCCTATGAATTATTTTCATAGTAACTGAGCCTTTGTTTTCCCCTTTGTTTCTATATTTGAACGGTTTATTTGTTTGTTTGTTCTTGTCCTCTTTGTAAAAGATCATTAGATCATTACTTTATTGTTTCTTACGTGTATTTGATGGCTCAGTATTTCAACAAGTTATTCTCATAATAAAAAAATAAATAACTGTTTTTTGCTAATTGGAGGCTCAGTAGTTGGTGTCCTCCAATGGTTAGATCAGAACAACAAACACACCAAACTCTACTGAATGACTGAGCAACAGTGGAGTGTCTTTTCTGTTGGGTTGCTACAAAACGATGTGATATTGACTGTGAACTGCTGGAGTGAAGAATACGACAGAACGCTCTTGGGTGTGGTTAGGTTAGGGAGTGCTGGTAGGGGCAACATGAGAATAATGTCACTGATAGGTCACTGAAGATAAGACAAGGGGGCCAGTGGCAGTTTTAGTTGGTCTATAGTGTACAGCCATCATCTATTAACGTTCTCTCAATAATTTTTGCTGGGTTCACTGTTTCTTCCCAGAAACTCTTGGGCTGTTTTAATTTAGATGAACGTAAAGAGGGAACACGTTGGTCAGCAGTAATGAATCCAGAACTACATCATCTGGCACATGACCACTCATCGATCTGTGAAAGGAGGCAGCAGCTAAAAACAAGGTGTCATGGAATATCTGTGGTCAGACCATTCATCAGAAAAAAAGGGGGGGGGGGGGGAGTCTAGACGTAGATAAAGTCATGCGGAGATTACTGCACTGACGTCAGAAGATTCGCGCTGTTCTCCAACCAGTTAATGAACCTACATCAGATTTATCATCATCAATGTCCATTTTTAATTCTTTACCGCTTTCACTTCCAAACGCACAATCTCTAAACACTTTTACGTTAGGCTTGAAGATGCCATGCCTATCTTAACGATGATTGATTCTCTGCACGGGCACTGTTAACCTGTTGTCATGTCTTATCCTGAATAATGTATGTGTGTGTGTTGTGTGTGTGTGTGTGTGTGTGTGTGTGTGTGTGTGTGTGTGTGTGTGTGTGTGTGTGTGTGTGTGTGTGTGTGAGAGAGAGAGAGAGAGAGAGAAAGTGTGTATGTATCTGTGTGTGTGTGTCTGTGTCTGTGTGTGCATGCGTTGATGTGTCTTGCGTGTTTGTGTGTGCTGGAGAGAGGGGGGAGAGTGAGGGGGAACACAACGTAGGGAAAGAGTGGAGGGGATGATTGTGTTTCTCTGCAGGTATGATTCTATGTTTTTAAATTATGTTGGTCTTATGATGGTATAGTTTATATGCTTTAATCTTATGTCTTTCCTTTTCTTCTCTTCGTTCTGAAACGTTCGCATTTGCTTTTATATTGTAATGGCGCCTGGAGCCTAATAGGGGGCAGGCGTCACTTTTCGCAAATGAATCAAATTATAATTATTGTTATTATCATTATTGTTATTATCATTTATTACGATCATCATTACCATTCCATCGTCACAGGGGCAAGTAATAATGTGTTTCAGCGATGAGGAACTTTCTTCCTTCCACAAGTTTCTGCGGACTACTGCGAATAACACAGTTCCAAAGCAGAACCGCATCAGTGTTTGCCACGTTAAGTTACCCACGTCAGTGCAACAAGGAAGTTCTCAGAACTGCGTAACTAATTCAGTGAACTCTTAGTGTCAGTTCATCTTAGATATTATTTCTGACAGGGATGTCTTGATTTCCATCTGGTTAAAAATAGATATTTTTAAAAGATTTTTAACATGAAACCTTCATCTCTGCACACTAGAGTAGTTGATGGAGGAGAATTTATGTGGAGCATCTCTCTCTCTCTCTCTCTCTCTCTCTCTCTCTCTCTCTCTCTCTCTCTCTCTCTCAGAGACCCAACCAATAAAAATCTTCAGATGTATTTTTTGAACATGCATCGAAAAGTTTATTCATAGGCATAATTGATGCTCTAAAGATAAAACTCCAAGTGCCAGAAAAGAATATATCTACCCCTTGTGCTTTAGCTGTAGCTTGGTGCCAGTTTTTAAAACTTTCAACTATTACGTCGACATGGTCAATGGCAGATGTCTTTTTTTTCTCAGCTATTTGACAGCGACTTTGGAGCAAACCCATTCGATCAAATTTGTTTCCAGACAGTTTAAGAAATTATGTTCACAGTGTTTTTATAATGATGGCACAGTATGAGTGCCTTCTGAAACTGGCTGGCTGCTGACGTGGTCAGACATTGTCCCCTGAAAACACACAGTGTCAGTAGAACGAGCGTACGATGAAAAATGCCAAAGTTTGTCAGCATTTTGATCTTTGATGGGACTGTTCAGATAGTTCTAAACAAAAGGTGGAGCTGACTTGACCCGAGTGGTTTGTTTATACCCACTGGTGTTTACTGTGTGTGTCTGGGCACTAATCGTTGTGGTGGAGATACAGCTGAAGTCCTTCGATGGAGGCAGTGCGCATGTCAAGACAGTGGTAATCATTTCTAGCACCAGACACTGCCCTTAGTCCAGTTTCATAATGCTCTTGAATATTAACAGTAAGGTGGCTTGAGGTACATCCACACTGTTTTTTGATCTCTTGGGACTGCAGAGTTCCTTTGTGGCACAGAGAGCCTCCCAGAACCCTTCGCCTCTTCACTTTTTCACGTTCCCTTGATCATGAGGCCAGTGAATACAGTCAGACCTAATGGTCAGACTTTGCACCATTATTTAACCAACTACACAGGCAATCATATTTTCCAAGTCGGGTGACAGCAGGCGGATTTTTTTTTTTTTTTTTTAAAGGAAAAGAAAAACTTCAAAGAAAACGTCCCAATGAACAGATGAGTGACAATCTATTTATGTTTCCTTTTCATTGTCTGGATGTTATTGTCTTGCCAGAAGAAAACCAAACAGGTCAAAACGCATCGTGTGTGTCCTATGATTTGCTTCTTTCTTTCGTTCGATGGCATAGAATTTTTTTTTTTTACTGAAGTTTGTGGGTTTTTTTTTTTTTTTTTTACAAGACTGCATTTCTGATCTAAGCACTGTATTGTCATCCCATTTAATACAGGGACAGTGACTATAGTCTGATCTGAGAACAAGACATTAGACCATCATCCAACCAAGTACAGAGTCACAGAGTATAGTCTGATGCGAGAAGCAAACATTGCACCACTATCCACACAATAACAGGACCTATGACTGTTGACTTATGCAATGGACATACATTACATTGTGATTCAGCAAAGACTGCAGTTTGCAGGATAATAACTGCAGCCTTGATTTGGCTTTTAGGGTCAGCTGGGCGACTGCAACGTTACGTAACACTAGGAACATAGTTATTCTCTATAAATGCCATACCATCCCCACTGACACACAAATTTCCATTTCTTCTCTCCTAAAAATCCACATTGTATAGAACAAATTAGAATAGATGACAGTCGCTATCAGTTGTTTAGTAAACAGAGAGAGAGAGAGAGAGAGAGAGAGAGAGAGAGAGAGAGAGAGAGAGAGAGAGAGAGAGAGAGATTAAAGAATCCAGACTCAGGTGTTTCGATCAAAACAGTGTAAACTTTCTCTTTAAGGGATAGATATCGTAGTTGTTTTCTTTTACAGTAAACTATACAGAGGAACTAATTCTGCTTGACAAGAACTTCTTTGTGGAATTGTCATACTCCTTTTGTCATGGGGGCCCGTCATCCTTTCTGAATTCATTGTTTCATCACCTTCCTGTACTTTTACATAACACGTCCTTACCATTTGACAATAATTTGTCACCTTGCATGCAGAATCTTCATGCATACTGATTTGTTGCATATGATTTGGTGACCTAGTTCACCGTGTAGTCACCTCACTTATTCCCATTCCCCGAACTTTGATTTAAACTTTCTCAAAGTTTAATGTTTATAGTTAACGATTGTAAAGCGCTGTGAGCTCTAGTGAGAAAGGGCGCTCTAAAAATTACGTTATTATCATTATTATTATTATTATTATTATTATCATCATTATTATTAGCAAAGTCAGACTGGAATACCCGTACATGTGTAGCACAGAGGGCACACACAAGAAATGTAATGTCTGTCCAATATATTAGTCTTATCAGCGCCCCCTGGAAATCACAAACATTACTGACAAACGTGTCTTTTTGATTCTTGGTCTTTGGATTCCACAGACAGGGGCACACAATTTTGATTATCAAAGTCTGGAGTAGGAATGACAATTGTCCACTTTCCTTTTCTCTTTCCTTGCTCAAGACTTCCAGCCTCATTTATTGACTTTTCTACGCTTCTCATTTCCAGTTCCATGACTTCCTGAAGTCGACTCAGACGATACAGATTTGCACAGCATTGCTAAAGCACGTGAGTAGTATTGAAGTAGTACAATGCCTTTACGGTCAGCAAGTATCGATTCCTTTAAACACTGAACCAAGCACCACATGCAGTCTGTCAATACGTTGAAATATGTAAGAAAACAAATTTCTGTCGTTACAAAAGCTGAGTTCATTGACTCCAAAATGAGGTCATCACTCATTTTCTGTGGTTTCAAATTTTTACGTTAAAAAATCAACAACAAAATATTCAAAGCCAAGTTACACAGATCTGATCTAAAAATGGGCAGTATGTAACAGTTTCAGCAAAAAAAAAAAAAAAAAAAAAAGTCCTGTGCTAAATTTGGATATTTGATCAGAAATTTCTTTCCATATGATAGTAGTAGTATACTATCACTTCACAGTGTTTAAATTCGCCTTTGTATTTCTGCAAAAAAAAACCCCAAAGATGTACTGATAGTCAACAAGGTCAAGAGGACCGTTCTAAGGCTATCCTCCAGAGAAACAGTGCTCATGAAGAGGAGACAGAGCATCTTGAGATGTAGGTTGACAGACAACATTGCTGAGTGGACAAGGAAAAGATTTGCCACAACCTGAATACTTGCCTATGTCTGCCTGAGGTGGAGACGTCACGTGCAGTACCCGCCACAGCCATAGTGGTCCCTGGGAGGAAGAAAAATAAACATTTCAGATGAGAGAAAATTATCACTGGATCAATAAATGGTAATGAAGCGAGAGCCACATCACGTGGTTTATTGCTCACTCATCCCTTCCTGAACTCACAGCAGTCAGAAGAAAGACAGCTGAAGAGGCCGTCATTAATCAGAGAGACAGCAGCTCCATGGAGGTCCTGCAGAGCAAAGTGTGATTAAAGCAAGGCAGGCCAGCACACTTCACGACATTGAATATTCCAACCTGTGACAAGAACCCCACTTCATGGACCACGGTGGTGAAGTGTATAACTTCAGAGTGCAAGCCAAAGGTATACAGCCTGTCTACACACGTCTCATTCGTCGTCGTCTTTCTGCCTATAAGGAAGTGTGTGTGTGTTAAAACAGCAGAGCATTTTAGAAGTTTTGCTTTAAAGCACAAACTGGTGGGAAGGTTGTCTGCTCAAGAGGTCAGGCATGGCACCGAGTTGGTGGAAAGAACGAAGGATTTCCCCGGACAGTCGTTCAGTTCAGTTTTGATTTAGGAGTCAGGACACTGCACCCAGTCACTGAAAAAGCGAGGCGAGTTTTTAGACGAATGTTGTCACACGCTATGAAAGCCAGCACCACTTGATCTGTCGGTGGCACTGACATGTTGAGAGCTGTTCTACTGTCCACTGACACAACACTCGACGAAACCAATCAGAATGAGAACAACGTCTAAACGATGGAATGTATATCTTACGTGCTAAACCATCCCCTGTACAAACAAAATACAAATCAATGAGGGTCGAAGGTTTCCTTTATCTCTTCATCCTCCCCACATCCTTCTCTCTTTCCCCACGTTAGGATGCCAGGTTATCTTTCAGTGTTGCATGTGACCTTTCTGGAATTTGTAAGCTTATAAATGCCCGTGTTTCTGTCACTCTCCTATCTCTGCCTTTTGTGTTTTTTTTTTGTTTGTTT
>JADBJO010009335.1:65000-72500 GCA_016801955.1 Conus betulinus
AAAAGCAATGAGAGCAGCTGGGAAAAGCAATGAGAGCAGCTGGGAAAAGCAATGAGAGCAGCTGGGGGAAAAGCAATGAGAGCAGCTGGGGAAAAGCAATGAGAGCAGCAGGGGAAAAGCAATGAGAGCAGCTGGGGAATACCAGTGAGAGCAGCTGGGGAAAACCAATGAGAGTAGCTGGGGAAAAGCAATGAGAGCAGCAGGGGAAAACCAATGAGAGTAGCAGGGGAAAAACAATGAGAGTAGCAGGGGAAAAGTCAATCCCAAGAGAATACAATAAGCAAGGAGGGAAGATGGAACGTACCTGACACTAAACAGACGCCACCAGAACGACAAATCGTCAGGATGGGCGACAATATGCCAATCCCTATGTCAGTAGCTTGCAGGATTTGAACATGCAGGCAACGTGCAACTGCGACTTGTTGCTTTACTGCTGAACCATGCAGGGGGTTTTTATGCTCGAATACGTTCCACAGGTTTTTAACAGCAAGGAGGCACTTTGACTGCTGCAAAACAAAGAGTCATACATCAATGAACCAAAAATAGCACAACATCGGCCAATGCTCCTGACAAAAAAGGTTTTCCCACTTTAGAACAGGTAGGCCCCGCTTACCATATTTTACTTCAAAACTTGTTGTTGGGAAATACAGTTTGTTGGTTTTTTCTGATGGGAAAAGTACACAGGTTACATTGACCTAATGGCCTATTCAAAGCATGTTTATAGGAATTTAAATAAACATTTTCTCTCCTCTCCCAGATACCAGTTTTAACCCTGCCCTTTTCATGCCCCCCCCCCCCCCCCCCCCCCCCCCCCCCCCCCCCCCCCTCATACACCCCTTCCCTGTTAAGTGCCTTTTCTAAACTCATATGATATATTTTTTTTTTTTTGTTTTTAATTGTAACTTTGGGCTCTTTTTTCGGAAAAAAAAAAGTATAGAAAGAAAAGAAAGCTATATTCATAGCTGGAAAAACACGATCACATCCATTTCGCCCATTTCTATCTGCAGAATCCATCGATGAGAACCACGCCTATAGATCGGTTGTCGACCACCAGTGGACGCTCCTAATGCCTTACAGGGAATCATGGCAGACATACGTCACTGTTAATCGCATCACGTTTAAAGAGAGACAAAATAGAGGGTTGCTCCACTCGCCTCCTTTAATCTGGCTCATAACAGCCATGAATGGCCTGAGACACTGGGGGGGGGGGGGGGGGGGGGGGAATTGCAAAGGAGAGGGGTCCTTTTGCAGGACTTGGGATAAGAAGGTATCTTTAGAGGGGAGAATATGCTGACCGAATAGAAACAAACGGAAGAGAAAGAGTGCGTTAGAAGGTTAGACATGTGAAATGGACAAAAAAAGCCAGCCAGGGACGGGGGGGGGGGGGGGATGGGGGGTAGAAAAAAAAGCAAGAAAATGGAGTAAAACGAGAGGTGGAGAAGAGAGAGAGGGGTGTGGAGAGAGAGAGAAGAGAATAGAATGAAGAAAAAAGGAGAATGGGAAATAGATAAGACAGGAGGTAATGGGAGACGAGAAAAGAGAAAAGTGAAGAGAAGGGACAGACAAAAAGTAAACAATGGAGAGACACACACAAAAAAACAATAATTCAGAAAGAACAAATCAGAGAGCGAGGGGAAGATAATGAAGAGAAACGAAAAGAGAACAGAACGAAAGGGAAACGGTAGAGTTTTTTTTTTAAAGGTAAGAGAATCTGGAGAAAAGAGCAGAGAGAGAGAGAGGGAAGGAACGAGAGTGAGAGAAAGAGGGAGGGAGTGAGGGAGAATCTGAAAGAAAACAGAGGATAACGGAGAAAATCTTGGAATGAAAATACGAAAGAGTAAGGAGAGAAGAGAAGAGAATGAGGAGAGAAAGAAAGATACAGAGAAGAGAACAGAACGTAGAGAAAAGAGAAGAGAAAGAAGAAACGATGGATGAGTATGGGAGAGAAAAGAGAAGAGAAAAATAAACGTTAAGAGAAGAACATGGGAAGAGAAAAGGACAGAGTAGAAACGAGAATTAAAGAAGAGAGAGAGACCGAGAGAGACCGAGAGAGAGAGAGAGAGAGAGAGAGAGAGAGAGAGAGAGAGAGAGAGAGAGAGAGATGGCAGGGGAGGTGATGATGGAAGAGACAGGCTATTCTGGAAAACAAGGAAGAAGGGAAACCAAGTCGAGTCGATTTAGAGACTGCATTCACTGGTTGTCTGCATTTCTGTTTATCTATCTGCCTGTCTGTCTGCATGACATTGCCTATCCTTTCGTTCTGAATGAAAGCAAGAATAGAATGTCATATGGGCACTGTGTGTGTGTGTGTGTGTGTGTGTGTGTGTGTGTGTGTGTGTGTGTGTGTGTGTGTGTGTGTGTGAGTGTGTGTGTGTGAGTGTGTGTGAGTGAGAGAGAGAGAGAGAGAGAGAGAGAGAGAGAGAGCGAGAGCGTGTGTGTGAGTGTGTGTGAGGTATGTGGTGTATGTGAGTGTGCGCGTATGTGTGCGAGCATGTGCACGTATGTGCATATCCATGTGTGAATTTGATCGATAGTTTCACAAACAGATAAAAGAAAATTGACAACACCTCATGATCAAAGTCGCATCTAAAGGCATGATTCGGCCAGTTTGTTTGTTTGTTCTCCTCTTTCTCTTCCTGTCACGCACAAAGTGACTTCATGCTGGCAACACACCTCAGAACCTCAGACAGGACGTGAAGCTCTGTCTGTGAATCCCAGTTCAATTATTTGTCCCCTCAGGATTCTGGGTGCCAGACACAGCGTCCCTTCACGCGTGCTGCAGACTGATTTCAGCTGAACTTCTATTGTTTCCAGCCCCCCAGGCAGACCCAAGCCACCTGACAGTCTTGGATGCCCAAACAGAAATTTCCGCTGAAATGATGGAGTGTACAGACACTTTTGTGCTTTTCTTGTAGTTCGAGTCCACTAATGACACAGACAACTATTTTTACCCTCGTTGAGTTTCAGCTCTGTATCATGAACAGGTGACTTCTGAGAGCAGTGTAAATTGATCCCATGTTGCGCGTATGACCATGTATATTCCGTAGTCAGTATGAAATTTTCTCCTAAAAAGTCTGTCTTTCATGAACAATTTAGGAAGAGAGCAGTTCAGTTCTCTCTTCTTGAAAATTGAAAGAAAAAGAAAAAAAAAAACGCTCCTGGGCTATCGGTGATTGGTTGAGCTCCCATATGTTAATAGGTCAGCAAGACAGATGACCAGAAAAGCTTGACTTTGATGTTCAGAAAGAAGAGGGCTGGGGGGGAGCGGGGGGTGGGGGGTAAACTGCACTTCTGATTAATTATACTGGAGCTGAATTGGGTATTAAAGGCAACACACTGAGGTAGTGTTGTTCTGTGGGTGTTTCTTTTTAAACAGTTTGATTTTTATCAAAACTCTAAGCTTTTCATCAGTGTTAAAAAATGTTCATGAAATCCCCGCTCTACAAGCGTAACGGTTGTGCTGTGCTACCACAGTGATGTAGGTCCTGCAGTGACAAATTCAATGAAACACTGAATTTGTCAGTGTGTTCATGAGATCTGAGATGAGAAAACTGTCCCTCAGAACCATAATCCTTTAATAAATGCGAAACATAACTTGGACATAAGACTGAACCATTCTGTATCCTCACAGGCTGATGATTCAGCCTGTTTTTGCAGCTGCAAAGCAAAACGTGTCTGCTGGGCCATACAGATGACAGCGTGAAGAGAAAGGCCGGGACTAATGGCACAGCTGCTGCACTGATACCCTAGAGCCGTGTCACGTGGTGCAGCGCTGATTACACACCTCATGAAAGCAGGCGACAGTCAGACGGTGACATCACGGTGCCGTGTGGTGGAGGGATTCATCAGAGACAGGCTGACTCTTCTCAGCTCCTGGGCGGACACCCAGTGGTCACGTGTGAACAGTCCTGATGGATGATGTCCATCCCTTGACGACCAGTCAAATAATGGTGTGCCATCCCACCAGTGTACTGCCCCGGCCCATAAACGTCAGCACAGGTCACAACCTGAGGGAATTCAGTTCATTTCACGGTGCAGTAGTGTTCCCCACATGAAATACTAACGCTCACTGATTCTTCCCACTCCCCCCCTCTATTTTTTTTTCTATACTCACACCTCATCAAATAGTCGTATATTCCATCCATGACTGTCAAAGGACACATTAAATGCCAAGTGAAATTGCATTGACTTCACACACTTTTTTTTTCTTTCATTGCAAGAGCAGTCACTAGATTCTTGGTGTCACTCATTTGATCTAAATATTTGAAGAGGATGAATTCATATTGGTTTAGGGTTATGTAAGCCATTAAAAGTTTCCAAAACTGCATGTGAATAAACATGATCCGTAGCATTTACATCGAACATCAAACTTGGTTGAAAACTTAAGCCTGTTGAGGTTATGGGGCTGTTTGCAACTTCTTTCAAAAACAGTGGAGCTTAGATCCAAAAAAAAAAATGCCAGGAGAGACGAATACAGAGATGAAAGAAAGACAGATCGGAGGCGTAGATGCCATGTCTACAGATCCAGGTATGACGTCAGATATCAGTGGCGTTACAAAATTTATAGGGCGGGTGTGGAAGGGAAGAGGGACGGAGATCACAGTGACGATGTCACACTATCTTTTGTTCCTTTATACACATTTATTTAGAACACTAATGATTTATTCCATTTTGGGGAAAAAAACGTTTCAGAATAGATTTTTCAAGAGCATGCACAGTACCGGAGCAGAAGAAAATGGGGAAGGTGTAATCAACCTGCCCGGTTTATGGGTGAACAGAACACAACTTCATAATACTGCTGTAAGTCTTCCCTTTAGAAGTCATCAGGGTCAAAACGCGATGTGTATTGCCTTGTATTGTTCGTTTTTCCCCAGCTTGAACAATAATCCTTGACTTTATTTACTGCCCACAGGAACACACATTTGAATTCAGAGTTGTCAGCACATTAACAACAAATAAAAAAAAATAATTGACGTACACATAGCTTTCTTTGTACCCAATGAACACAGCCTTCTTGTGAGCCTAGGCTAAATTCTTGGAACTACAGTCTCGCTCTCTTCCTGTATGCGTACTACAGGACTGACTTGTGATCCGTTCTTTTCGGGTCTGTACAAGCAGGTGCCTTTTTTGCCAGACAGGATCTCATGCTGAATTATAAATGTCTTGCTCTGTTCTCTCTCTTCCCTTGTTCAAGTTTCCAGAATTTCCTGACAGGCTTTACCGTTCTTTGTTGACTCAGTGTCGTTAAGGGAATAAGTTTCGACAGATAAAGCCGAAAGAATGTATGAGCTGTACACGCGCTTCTTCCCTGACAACAGCGAAAAGTACGTGCCCCTCTCGGGATGTTGTTTGTTCACTTACGAACTGTTTTTCTTTTGCTGTTCCATCTTTTAAGTTTAATTGCTTCTAGATACTGGCTCAGCAGTCACTTCTAAACATACTGATCCTGCAGTCGTTTCTAGACATGCTGACCCTGCAGTCGTTTCTAGACATACTGACCCTGCGGTTACTTCTAGATATACTAACTCTGTGGTCACTTCTAGATATACTGACCCTGTGGTTACTTCTAGACATACTGACCCTGTGGTCACTTCTAGATATACTGACCCTGCAGTCACTTCTACACATACTGACCCTGTGGTCACTTCTAGACATACTAACCCTGCATTCGTTTCTAGACATACTGACCCTGTGGTCACTTCTAGATATACTGACCCTGTGGTCACTTCTAGACATACTGACCCTGTGTCACTTCTAGATATACTGACCCTGTGGTCACTTCTAGATATACTGACCCTGTGGTCACTTCTAGACATACTGACCCTGTGGTCACTTCTAGACATACTAACCCTGCATTCGTTTCTAGACATACTGACCCTGTGGTCACTTCTAGACATACTAACCCTGCAGTCGTTTTCTAGATATACTGACCCTGTGGTCACTTCTAGATATACCAACCCTGTGATCACTTTTGGATACTACCCTCTAGTCAATTCTAGATACTGAACCTGAGTAATTTCTAGATACTGACCTTCTAGACACTTCTAGATACTGATTCAAAGCCGTTTGTAGATAGACTGACCGTGCGGGCACATGTGGGTATTCTGACCCCCGATGCACATGTAATTATACTGACTACTGACCCTACAGTCATTTCCAAATCATCACCGTTCCAAGTCCAGTCCTGTGAAGATCTGTTTGTGCCAGATTTCCATTCCAAACAGAACAAAAAAAAAACCCTGTTCCATCTGCTGCTCACATGATGATCGAGCCACTCTGGTTTCAACATTATTCTTGATAACATATTTTTTAAGCTCAAAATATATTGAGATATTAGACTTTAGTCACATCGTCACAATTTGTTATCATGTATTGTGCGTATTGTTTTTTCTCATATCATCAGTGGTAGCGATAGTGGGGTGGTAGAGTGGTTGCAGCCTCAGGATCAACAGGAATCAAACATACATTACCTTCAGTTCTATTAATCTTAATAATGAAGTTGGACATATAAAATCCTTTTGACATAGCGATTCTAATTTTGTTTCATTACACACATAAATTTGATTCTAAAACGACACACTGATTGATTTTGATAAATTGTTTGACTGATTGGTTGATTCAGTATGTTGATTTTTTTTTTCTAAAGTGTTGTCACCAAACAGGCTCGTCCACTTACAGAACAAAGTCTAATATATTTTTTGCAAAGTCTTAACGCTGCTTTCATCCGTTTGGTCAAGACACTGCACAAAGCGTTATTCCCCTAACCCAAACCAACAACGGTAAGTGATAAAGGAAAAAAAAAACATCAGGCTGTTGTGTAATTGCGTCGTACCTTGGCAGGTAAGTCTGATCACGTTTCCTTTTCTAGCTGGTCTCCTTTAGAAGGGGAGACAAACATGTGCAACAGCAATAACGATAAGGCTTGAGAGGGGGAGACAACAAATGTCAGCCAATGGCAAGGAAGGCATTCATGTCACGCGCATGTTTGCTGCTGATTAATCACAACGAGGGGGTCAGGGAGGGTAGACGGACAGAGGGGAATGAGGGCAGGGGAGACGGTAAGGGAGACGAGAGGGGGTGGAGAGAGACGAGAGGAGGAGAGGAGAGGAGAGGGGAGGAGTGTTAAGATAGGAGAGAGAGAGAGAGAGAGAACCTAACCACATGGGGTGGGGGGGGGGGGGGGGGGGGGGGGAGAGGGGGGGGGGGGAGGAGAGGGGGGATGGAGAGAGAGAGGAACAGGGCTAGAGAGGGAAGAGGGAGACGAGGGAGGGATAGAGAGAGAGGGAGGGGGAGGAGAGAGAGAGAGAAGGGAGAGGAGGGATAGGAGAGGAGAGTGAGAGGAGGAGGGGGGGAGGAGGGGGGGGGGGAGAGATTTCGTCATGGGAAAGTCGCTGAATCAGTGAACTTCGAACGGGCACGATGGTCTAACCTACTGCTGGAAATTGCGGCAGATTAATGTTAAAAGAGAGATCTGTGCTAAACGACGATAAGGAAAGAAAT
>JADBJO010009335.1:75000-84862 GCA_016801955.1 Conus betulinus
GAATGGCGCATGGTGGGCGGTGGTTTGATTTGTGTCTCCTGTGAGCATAGGGTGTCCGCCACATTCGGCCTTCGCACGTGCATCACACTGATTGGATTTGTTTGGCTCTGGTTTCACTTCCCGTGTCCTCTCCATGGAGTTGTTCTGATGCCACTCCTCCCCAAACCCTCTCTTCCACCTCCTCCTCCTGCCCAAGGCCGCTCCACTCCTTCACCTTCGAGATTTGTTTGCCTGCACTTTTATTTCTCACTGTTTATTTATTGGCATGCATGTTTGTTCTCGTCCTGCCTAAACAAGACCAATAGTTCATCATCTCAGTGTTTGACATATTTGCTTGGCGGCTCAGTGTTTCAGCATCTTCTCTTCATAAGCGATTGTTTCATTAACTGAAGGCTCAGTAGATGATGCTCTACATAGGTTAGATCAGAACAGGTGCATTGAACACCACCAGGTGACTCAGCAGCAGTGCAGTGTCTGTTCTGATGGGTTGCTCATTGACAACATAGATATACCCTGTGGACAGGTATGTTGGGAATATTTCAGAATGCTCTTGGGTGTGATTGTGTATGGCTGAGCGAGCAGGATTCACATGGGAGTAGTGCCACTAAGAGGTAGTACTAGATACGACAATAAGGCCTGTTGCAGTTCTAACTGATCAGTAGTAAAAACCACCATTTATCCATATATTCTGCATTGGTCTTCTTGAGTTGTCTGGTCTTCCCAGGAGCGCTTAAGCTGGTTTGATTCAGATCGACATAAAGAGGAGAGCACTGGTCGGCAGTAATACAATCTAGAGTTGTGTGGCGTGGTTTATTGCCACTTTTATATCTGTGAAATGAGGCAGCTGCCAAAAAAATGCGTCATGGAGTACCTGTGGTCAGGGAAAGATCGCTGCACTGACGTCAGGATTGTTATGTACATTCCCACTGTTCTCCCACAGGTCGCTGAACCTTTGTCAGATTAATTATCATCAATGTCCACTTCTTAGCCGCTGAGGCAGGTAATAATGTGTTTGAGCTTAGCGTGTTGCCTTTCTTGTACAAAAGTTCATGTAGACTGCTTGGGGTTATACCCTTCCGAACAACAAATCATTCATGTTTGTTGTGTTAGACTAACAACGTCAATGCTCTAAGGATGCTGTTGAAACATGTTAACTGATTCAGTGAGCTCTTAGCATCATCTCTTCTTAGGCATAGCTCATGACCCTTCCGAACAACAAAATCATTCATGTTTGTTGTGTTAGACTAACAACGTCAATGCTCTAAGGATGCTGTTGAAAAACATTTTAACTGATTCAGTGAGCTCTTAGCATCATCTCTTCTTAGGCATAGCTCATGACCTTCCAAACAACAAAATCATTCATGTTTGTTGTGTTAGACTAACAACGTCAATGCTCTAAGGATGTTGTTGAAACATTGTAACTGATTCAGTGAGCTCTTAGCATCATCTCTTCTTAGGCATAGCTCATGACAGGCGTGGTTGTTTTCTATTGAAATGGTATTTTCAACGATAGTTGGAAAACTTGAAACACGATAATGAAAAAAAACTACAGTTGCGTTTGTTTCAGACCAACATATATATTAAGATGCCAAGGGATTTCCCGACATCTCTTTATTAAAGTGGAGTTGTTGTCATGGGGGTGAATTTCTGTGGAGCGTCTCTCTCTCTCTCTCTCTCTCTCTCTCTCTCTCTCTCTCTTTCTCTCTCTCTCTCTCTCTCTCTCTCTCTCTCTCTCTCTTTCTCTCTCTCTCTCTCCTCTCTCTCTCTCTCTGTGTTTTAATGTCAACCTTTCAGTCAACTCTTTAAAACGTTTTTTTTTTCAGGACAGTCTAAAAGATCAAGTCAGCAATGGTTGATATAGTCATGGTGCGGCATGACAGCCTTTAAAACTACCAGAGGCCGCCATAGTCAGACGTTATCTCCTGAAACAGCCAGGATCACGAGGCTTGGTAGACGACCAAAAAAAAAGTTACACAGCAGCATCTTGATATTGACAGGAAGGCACAGATCGTTCTTAACAAAAGGCGGCACTGACTTGACCCAAGAAGTTTCTTCATATCCATTGGTGTTTGCTGTGTGTTTGGTCACTCATCGGAAAGGTGAGAAGTAGAGGTGAAGACCTTTGAAGAGGGCAATGTTCATATCAGGACAGTAGTGATCCTGTCTGGCACTTCAGGCTGACCTCTCTGTCCAAATTTATCATGTTGTGAACAGGTCTTGAGCTCGATCCGCATTGTTTCGTTAACTGTCGGGACTGTGGAATAATTTGTGGCACAGAAAGCTTTCTAGCCCCCCCCCCCCCCCCCCCCCCCCCCCCCCCCCCCCCCACCACCAGCCCCCTTCCTCCGCTCCTCCTTCCCTTATTCACTCCACACACCCTTTCCTCACTTACAAGGCCAACGACTAGTCTGATCCATGGTCAGACCTTGCGCCGTCATTGCACCAATTGCAAGGTCAATTACTATAGTCTGATCTAAGTACCAGACAATATATAGTCATCCTGTTTAGTACAGGGTTGTTGACTGTAGTCTGATCTCAGGACAAGATATTTCCCCATCATTCAACCAACTATTGAGTCAATGAATATACACTGAGTTAAAGAGCATCTGCAGCAGCATCCAACTAAATTCAACCAAACCACAGGACCAGTGACTGTCGTTGTATGTAAAGGCCAGAACCCTAATTCAGCAAAGACTGGAGGCTTCGAGGAATATGACTGCAGCCCTGGTTTGACCTTTAGGATCAGATGGGTGACGGCAACATGGCTTTGCATGGGGAATATAATCAATGTCCATAAATGCCAGATCATCCCCTGTAAAACACAACATTCCATTTCGTCCTCCTCACACTCCTAATTTAGAACAACAAATGAGAATAGGAATTATATTCTTCATCACTTCGAGCTATACAGTTAAATTTATTACTTTTCCTCTGAACCACTTTATCACCAGAGAGAGAGAGAGAGAGAGAGAGAGAGAGAGAGAGAGAGAGAGAGAGAGAGAGACCTATGGTTTGGGTTCTATCGGACCAGACAATATATATTTTCACTTTAAGGGCTAGAAATCAGGCAGACTGTTTTCTTATCATTTTTTTTTCAGTGCACCATGGCGAGAGATGTGCTCTGATTGGCAAAAGCGTGTTAACGGAATCATCATATTACTTTGGTTACGGAGCCGGTTTTCCTCTTTGAACTCACTGTTTCATCGCACCATCGTAATTCTCTGGCCATTTACGTAAAAATGAATGTTTTATGCACAGGAAAAGTTGATGCAGGTTCCACTTGTGGCCCTAGTGGCCCAGTTTAGTGCGCAGTCACTTCAAATATTTCCATTTCTTGAACTTCGAGTCAAACTTTCTGAAAGCCAGGCTTTAAAACTTACATACGTGTAGCTCAGAAGACTAACTCAAAAATGTAGTGTCTTGCCCATGATGTTAGTCCAATCAGCGCCCCCTGGTGATCACAAACATTACCAACAATCATTGCTCGAGTTCATGGTCCTTGGATTTCACAGCCAGTAGCGTACAAGTTTGTCCCACAAGTCTGTGGGAGGAAAGAACAAATGTTCCCTTTCTCCGTCTCTTTCTTTAGCTCAAGTCTTCCCATCCTAGCCATGGATTTTTCCACGCTTCACATTTCCATTTCAATGACTGCAGGACTTCCCGAAGTAGACTTAGGTGATGTTGATTTGCCTAGCTGCACCAAAACACGTGATAATATCCAAGCTACTGGAATGCCACTGCGGTCAGATTGGTGGCTCTTTTGAACTGTGAATTATATCACATCTAAGCTTTTTTTTTTAGTTTGAAATATATACGAAGCATAGAGTTAAGTCCTTACAGGAGCTGACTTTCCTGAATAGGTGAACTGATTCCAGAAATGGGTTAATACTCAGTGTCAGCACTACTGGTTCTTTCTTTAAAATAATCACGGTCAATTTACACAGGCGTGATCTAAAAGAAAATGGGGCAATATGTAAGTCTCAGCTAAAACTCTGTATCAGATTTTGATCGTGTAATCAGACGTCTCTTGTCCAATAACATAAGTAATCTAATGTCAGTTCATAGTGGTGAAAAACGTTTTTGTCTGTATTTCTAAAACAGCATGTACATACACGTTGTAAGGTCAAGAAGACTTTCCTGCACTATCATCCAAGAAACAGCATGAGTGCAGAGGACACGGAGCAGCTAGAGGAAGAGGTTGACAGACAACATTGCTGAGTGGACAAGGAAAAGATTTGCCACACAACCTGAATACTTGCCTATAACTGGTAGAAGTGGAGACAGCCAGTGCAGGGCCCTCCACAGCCTTAGTTGTTCACTGGGACAAACTTACTAGTGATGAAAAGACAAAAAACATTTGAGATGAGAGAAATATCACTGGATCAATAAATGATAATGAAGCCAGAGCCACATCACGTGGCTTATCGCTCACTCATCTCTTCCTGATCTCACAGCAGTCAGAAGAAAGACAGTTGAAGCGACAGTCGTTAATCAAAGAGACAGCAGCTCCATGGAAGTCCCTTAATCAAGACTGTCTAGCTGTTTAGGTTTTCTCCTACCCCATAAGAAATGAATGTTTAATGAGAGGATGGAAGCCAGCAATCGATAAACGGCCGTGAAGTAACAGCCGCATCGTGTGATTTATCGCTGCTGAAGCACCACGTCAAATGGAGCGGCAGCCTCAAGATAACGTCACGGTGTGTTTGTGGCTGAGCCGTTCATTAATCAGAGAGACAGACAGAAACACGGTGGTAGTCCTGCAGCGATTGTGCCGATCAGGTCTGATCAGGTGAGAACCGTCGTGCATATTATATAGCGCGCACTTCCTGACCAGGTTGTGGCTGTCAGCTGAACTGACCATTGTCGTGTCTCGGTGTTGCAGCGCCGTGACGTTTTCTCTGTCTCTGCTACTATCATTCCTGTTACTACTGCTGCTGCTCTTGCTCGTGCTGCTGCAGTTGCTGAGACAGCTTTCTCTTATTGTAATTCTTCACCTGTTTTCACTTCTTTTTTTTTTTTTGTTTTTGGTCATAGCTTTCCACATCCTTTAATTTCTTATTCAGTATCTTCACCTTCCATACCCTCTCTCTCTCTCTCTCTCTCTCTCTCTCTCTCTCTCTCTCTCTCTCTCTCTCTCTCTCTCTCTCTCTCTCTCTCTATCTGTTTTCTCCTTTTATGCAGTTTCACATTTAAATAAATACAGGGGTTTTGGGGGGAGAAGTACACAAATGTGAGGCTCATATTAAAACGTCTACCAAAAATTACGTGTTATATGAAATAGTAGTCATCGTTATGAACCAAAATTTTGATGATGAGAATAACACAAACTACCGTCACACGCACGTTTCCCACTGACCACAGAAATATATCTGTCATGTGATCAGTTCAGTTTCTGCCCAATTCTGTGACATTTCATTTTTTTTTACGGGAGATTCCCCTTTCTGCACACGCTCTAGGGAACAGACCATTCACACTCACAAACAGAGAACAGTGACAAGAAAGGGCATTTCTTTTCTCAGCCACCACCACCCTTCCCCCATGCATGCCCACACCACCACGTATTCACGTTCACTGGGGTCTGTCCTCAGTCCATGTTGGAAGCAGGGTCCTTACAGATGAGGGGTGGGGGACAACAGAGATACATCCTGGGTGTAAGAAAGGGATGGAGAAAGCCTGCATCTCGGGGCAGTACCCCGGAAGGCTTACACAACTGCCTCCTCAAGGTGTGAGAGGAAGTCAGGGGAGACAAGCGGGCAACAGGGGCACGAAGTGTGTCGGGGTTCTGAAGCACCAACGTCTCAAGTCAAATGCGGGAACGAACGAAAAAAAATTCAAGGAAAGCCGAGCTCTCCTGGACGTCCTTCAGCTGAGTTAATCTGAAATCTCCTCTATCAGCCAGCCCCACGACTTTGGGATACCATCTGTCCCAGGAACCCACGTGAACTAGGAGGAAGAGAAGAGAAGCAAGGGAAAGAAAACGACCAAGCCGAAATATAAGCAAACATGTTGGGGTTGTGGGATCAAGAAGGGAAATGGTTCGGAACGCAATATACACACAGGTTGACATCCATGGCTGGGGTGCAGCCATACCTATAACCATTACATAAACCAACACATCCAGGATGGAAAGACCATCAGAAGGTAACAGTCGGAAAGTCCAGTGGTTGACGCACAAAAACCTGAAATAAGGGAAACATGACTGTGTATAAATAAGCACAAGCAGGACAAAAACCCAGCGTCTTACGCCCCTATTATGAACGTCACACACAGGTATATAAGGGTAGGTAAGACTACTCCTTTCTTCTTTTTTCTTATATTTTTTGTTTGTTTATTTGTTTTTTGAATGGAGAAAATGTAACCCACCCACTTTCAGCACACAACCCGATCCTATGGATCTGAAATACTATCTCTCCTCTTTCCTCAGCATTGCTTGTGAAAAGTGACAAAATGTTCATCAGCCTCGGCGAACAGACTGTCACTGAGCTGACCGCCGTTTGACAAGTCATACACCATATCAGGAAATCATTAACGTCAGCAACCCTGAAAAACTATTCTCTCAAAGCCTCAAAAACCAGAAAGGAACAGAAAATTTAAAACCCTTAATTATTTTGAAAAGAAGCACGCCACTGGCTTCAGCTCCACGCATACAATGTCTGATTGGCTACACCAACGCCAACAGACCGCTGTTCTGATGGACTACACCAACGCCAACAGACTGCTGTTCTGATGGACTACACCAACGCCAACAGACTGCTGAGGGACTTTTCCAGCGATTATTACATTAAGACTTTTCATGAGGAACCTTGCTCCGAACCACTGAACTGCAATGCAGCTCCGTTTATTCCCTGGACCAGTCGTTTGAACTGGCAACTGCAGTTTAGTATCCACGTGGACCAGATCCCTCCTTTGTTTCCAAAATGAACGACAAAGAAACCCGAAAGAATGAAAATGAAGAGACGAGAAACAGAAAAAAAAAAACTGTGAGCCTTCGCTGCAAAAGTTCAGAACCACTTAGCCAAACAAAACCCAACAAAACAATGCACCGATCACATTCAAGGAAAACCCACGATCATGGCGTCACCCGATCAAACGATCATGGCAGCCACGCATGGCCATAGACAACATGCAAGGAAAAAACTCTTCTTGACAAAAAATGTTGACACCGTAAACATTTTTTTTTTTCTCCCACACGCTGAAGAAAAGATAAGATAATGAAGAAAGAATAAAAAAAGAACATTGCCGCAGTGGCAACTGGCGTTAGACAAATGCAAGCGGAGATGGGGTGTAACAGACATCCTTGGTAAAGGAGAAATCATGGACCGGAATCCCACAATAGAAGAAGAAGAGTCCACGCTCAACTGTCAAATGTAAAAATACAAAAATACCGGTTGCATGCAAAGCATCCTACCGGAAGCAATCAATCATCACAATAACCGAATGTTGTTGTTGTGTTGTTGTTGTGTGGTGGTGGTGGTGGTGGTGGTGGTGTGTGTGTGGGTGTGTGTGTGTGTGTGTGTGTGTGTGTGTGTGTGTGTGTGTGTGTGTGTGTGTGTGCTCTGTTACTTGCGATTATACAGAGTTGTCTGGGTTTTTATCACTTTTCATTTCTATGGGATTTGTTAATGATCTGGATTTGGGGTTGCTAAAGACTGCCAGGGTTCGTTGTATGTGTGGACACATCGTTTAGTTCGGTATCCCTTTAACCGGGCAAAGACTATTTCGCTTTAAAACAACGCTACAAATGAGGGACACACTGTTTCTTCGCATTTACATTAAACCATCGTCTGGGTTGACCATATGTTGAGAAACACTCATGTCAGTACCACCAGGAAGGTGCCATTGGCCGGCTATATCGCTATGCATAAACCATGGAAAGCGTTAATTTAACTGATTCTATTTCGTGTACTCTAAGGACAGTTTCATTTAGGTTAAACCACACCCATCTATTGTAATAACCATCCCCCGGCGTAGTGAGAGAGGGGTCTATTTTACACTATCCTAGCCACCAGAACAACAACACAATAAGATTGGTACAGAAAGTGACAATATCTGCATTGGGCGCTAACGGTGATCTGAACTTGCAACATGTGACTGCAAACTTGGTACCGTCAACAGCTGAGCCAAGCAGACATCCTGTACCAGTAGGTGGCTACACAGCAGGTTTAAATAGTATGGAAATGTCCCTTAAAAATCTGGTTAGGGTGCTCTGTGGATGACTGTACCACTGTTTATTCACAATGAAAAATGTCACTGGAAATAAATCTGACAGAAGTGCTTATTGCTGCAGTTACACTGTTATCTATCTACAGTCCGAAGTCTTGGGAGTTTTTTAACTCGCTCCATGAAATGTCTTGCTGCTCGGGCTCGAGGTGTGCGCATCGTTGTTCCATGATTGATGTCCAGAATTCTCAAATTCCTCATGCCTGTCCGTGAAAGGTGTTTAACAGCTATGTTTGAGAATTCTCTCAAGCTACTTATTCCATTAAACACTCACCCGGCTGAGGCTGCTGCTGCTGCTCTACTGCCACTGCTGTTAGTACGCCCAGACTGTTATGGTTGCTGCTAATGCTACAGCGATACTTGTTGTCGTTAGAAGGAAAAGGAGAAATAAAGAAACGTTCCGTGCTGCAAAAAAACGGAACCCCAGAAAACTTTGATTTCATATCAAAAAGCAGTTGAAAATGAAATGTATAAGAGTTTGAATGAAATGACGTATAAACAAAAGGTAGAAAAAGAAAAAAGAAGAAGAAGAAGAAGAAGAAGAAGAAGAAATGTCATCGTCATCTTTATTATTATCATCATCATTATAATTATAGTCATGTTATTATCATTATCATTATTGTTGCTATTAGTATCAGCAGCAGCAGCAGCAGCAGCATTATCATCATCATCATAGTAGTAGTAGTATTGTTGTTGCTGTTGTCGTTGTCGTTGTCGTCGTCGTCGTCGTCGTCATCATCATCATTATCATCATCATCATTATTATTATTATTATCACGATGATGATGATGATGATGATGATGATGCTGATGATGATGATGACATTATTATTATTATTTATTATTACTATTATTATTATTATTATTATCATCATCATTATTATTATCATCATCATCATCATCATCGTCATCATCATTATCATTGTTATTGTTTTTGTTGTTGTGTTGTTGTTGTTATATTGTTGTTATTATTATTATCATTATTATTGATAGTGTTGGTGGTGTGCTGTTGTTGTTGTTATTATTATTGTTGCCGATCCGGCTTATCCAGCTTCTAGGACTCTTTTTCTGTTCATCTTGTGGATTTTTGAGAACTGCGAGTTTTAATGGTTAAAATCATTGTATAAAATACTGCTTCAGCTCTCTCTCTCTCCTCTCTCTCTCTCTCTCCCTCTCTCTCCCTCTCTCTCTCTCTCCTCTCCTCTCTCTCTCTCTCTCTCTCTCTCTCTCTCCTTAATTTTTTTGAGCCAGCAATATTCATTTCCGTTGAAGCAAGCGTAAAATAGAAACTGTCTAGATATTGCAGTAAAGTTCACACACTTTCCCGCTCACCGGAAAACTGAGGAACTAGATGACTGGGCACTGGCAAAAGATGTAATCTGGAAGAGGAATTAAAGAGATTAAAAACGTAGAAAGTGGGACGTTCAGCCATGCATTGCAGAATGCAGCTTTCGCGCTGAAAGAACTGTAAAGATGGTGAACGATTCGAAGCGTAAATAGAATACTTAATTTTCCCCATCGTCATTAGATCTTCATATTATTATTTTTCTTTCTCTTGTACTTCCGTTGTTTTTTGCTGCTGCTGCTGCTGCTGCTTGCTGCTGCTGCTCCCGTCGTTTGTTGTTGTTGTTGTTCTTCTTTCT
>JADBJO010009336.1:0-10000 GCA_016801955.1 Conus betulinus
GCACGCGCCGCACGCGCTCGCGCGCGCGCGCACATACACATCACACAAACACACACCACACACACACACACACACACACACACCACACACACCACCACACACACATACCGCGCGCGCGCGCGCGCGTGAAGACATAAAGGAACGCACACATGCTGACGCATACACACGCACATACACTCTATTTGTCTGTCTGTCTGTCTCTCATCTTGCACGCATAACACCACACACACACACACACACACACACACACACACACACCACACCACACAATCAAATTCTGTTCGTTCTCTCTTAGAGTGTATGTGTTTGTGTATGCACGCATGCCTGCGCATGCGTGCCTGTGTGTGTGTGTGTGTGTGTGTGTGTGTGTGTGTGTGTGTGTGTGTGTGTGTGTGTGTGTGTGTGTGTGTGTGTGTGTGTGTGTGTGTGTGTGTGTGTGTGTGTGTGTGTTTGGTTGTGTGCGGGCGTGCGCGCGCGTGTGTGTATGTGTGTGTGTGTGTGTGTGTGTGTGTGTGTGTGTGTGGTGTGTGTGTGTGTGTGTGTGTGTTATGGGAGCATATGAATGCGCTAGCTCTCTCTCTCTCTCTCTCATCTCTCTCCTCTCTCTCTCTCTCTCTCTCTCTGCGCATGTGTGTGTGCATGTGTGTGTGTGTGTGTGTGTGTGTGTGTGTGTGTGTGTGTGTGTGTGTGTGTGTGTGTGTGTGTGTGTGCGCGCGTCTCTGTGTGTATATGTGTCTGTCTCTGTGTGTCTGTGTGTTTATGTATTTGTGTGTAAAAACATATACAACTCTTTTTGAACATATTGCGTTCTCATATTTACATACCCTTTGTACAACTAGTGTATATTAACCACTGACGTGTATGAAGACGTTAGAAAATGTTGGGTTTTTTTTTTTTTTAGCTATCATTTACATATGTGAGGACCAGTTAATAGAAAACGTTCCAAGGTAAAAAAAAAGTTCATTGTTTTCCAAAACGTTTTTGTTTATTTGTTTGCTTCAGTCAAATGGCTGCTCCACACATGCATCACTCTGTTCACCACTTTGGAGAACGCATCACCATGGGACACGCTGGATGAAGTGACACATTCAACTAAAGACATTGTCACTTTTAAACCTTCTGATTTCGCCCACTTATTCAGTGATGTCAGCGCTGTGATGTGGATGGTCATACCGCCAACACTTCTCGTCCTAGGGACTTTTGGCAATGTGATGACAGTGGTGGTGATGCGAGGGATGCGAGCTTCAGAGTCCACTGCTTGTCTCTCTGTGTACTTCACTGCACTGGCTGTGTCAGATCAACTTCAGCTCATGTCGTTCGCTCTGTTTACGTGGATAAACAGGGCATTTTACTGGCCTCCCTCGTTTTTCCGTTTCGACCTTTTATGTAAAATTCCAAAGTTTGTTTGGAACATGACTGGTGTTATGTCAGCGTGGTTTCTGGTCGCAATGACGTGTCAGCGAGTGACGTCAGTGGTCGCACCACATCGTGTTTGGGGTTTTGTGCACTGTGAGGAGAGGAAAAGTCATTGTTACTATCATCGTGATTTTTGCTTTTGCTTTGCACTCGCAGTTTTTGTTTAACTGGGTCTACTGGCCGGAATTTGAAGACTGTGAGTACGGAAAGACTCTTACGTACGCCGTTATAGCAATATTTGAATGGTTAGATCTTTTCTTGTTTTCATTAATTCCATTTCTTTTGCTGGTCTCTGGAAACTCCCTTCTTGTGTGGCACGTCATCAAATCTAAAAACCTTCCTTTGAAAATGAGAGGAGACGATGGTCAGCAGGCCAGATCTGGAACTGACCAAGTCCATTCTATAACAATAACCCTAACTGTGACATCAACAGCATTTATTGTATTAACAGTTCCGGGATGCATTTATGGTTAGTGCAAATGGTGAGTTTTCATGGCAGTTCGAATCCGATGATGCAGTTAGTCCGATCGGCTTGTTACATGTTGTACATGAGTTCATGTGCATACAACTTTTATCTGTATCTGCTGAGTGGCAGAAAATTCAGACAAGAGGCAAAACGACGTCTCAGCTGTTACGACTCCGATCGAGTGAAAACGACAGTATCGTGGAATGCAAAGACTGCGTGATTGAATAATGTCGATGACTTTCAGGAGTTACGTGACAAAGAACCAGCAGTGAAGCGTGTGTCTTCTGAGATCCTCTTAAAAAAAAAGGGTAAAACAAATGTAAGTAAATCATACACTTATTCATGGGTTTTATGTTTGCTTCTAAATTGAATTCTAAAACAATAAGTAAGAAAATTAAAGAAAAAATGAAAAAAGACTCTTAAATGTAGTTATTGAATAAAATGTTTATCATTAGTATTATTCGTTTCTTTTTCCTTCTTTTTGCCTTTTTCTCTCTCTCTTTCTTTCTTATCTTCTGTCTGTCTTTCTTTCTTTCGTTGTTTCTCTCCTTCTTTTTCTTCTTTGGAATTCATTCTAACAGTAGATTGTAAAAAGAGTAACGTTATTCTAAAATAAGTAAGTCACGATACCAATCAAACAGGAAAAGGCTAATCGCAGTTTATGTGTGTAGATTACTCGCACTTGCAAAAAAGAAAAAGAAAACCTTGTCATAAGAAATCATTTAATGTGAGAAAATAAAGAGATGCCGATGGTTGAGAGACTATATGTATAATCATTAAATTTCAACATACCTATATATGTTCATCATACTGCAATGGTCTTGGGTTTGAGTCCCATCTTTAGCATCTACTTATGTGAAGCGTTTTGGGTTGTGAATGACTCATACCTAATGCCTAGTACTGAGCATCCAGCGGGCTCAAACACTGAAATTAAGCATCTGAGTCTCAGATTTTTTAACTACTTTGGATGATAAATAGGTCTCTGAAATGTTACGGAAATATCCTGACCAACTCTGTAAAGGATGTATAATGAAAGGAGAGCTTTGTCATATAGTCTCAGACCACTTTATCGCTTTACTGTATTTTAAATTCTCTCAATGTGATCAAATGCATATCCCGGTGTTGGATATATTTTCGCAAGTGAACACGGATGACACTTCCCCGTTCTTGAGTTCAGCTAGTTCTTCAGCAATCATGAAATCTGCTCATGACTGTTATCTATTCAGTTTGGTTTTGAGTAAAATGTTTGCAGGCATGACTAATCAAATCGATTAGTGATTGTGTCCATGGTGGCCAGTGTGGTGTTCTCTCCACAGATACTCTGTGTTTTCTTCCAATTGTGTACCTTTTTTCCGCACGCCCTAGAAGAAGTTGACGAATTATAATTGTTTTTATCGTTTATCCAGTTTAATCTCTGTATTCCTTTATGCAGTATGTCTTGGTCAGTTCGAAGTCGATGCGGCCCACTCTCTCTCCGGGTCTGAATTTCTTGTGTTTTTTTTTTCTCCACATGCTGCAGTCAGGACTGTGTTTAATCATTACCAATGAGAACAAAAACACACCTCTGACCTGATCCAGTGGGTCATTAATTTTCACAAAAAAAGTCTCAAAGTCTGTGGCCCTTCGTGCCCTGCTGTCATAGTGATTCCATTGAATTTCGCTCCATGTCCCTTCCAGCGGTGATGTCGTGTGAAACTCATCAGTGCTGGAAAGTCCGTGGGGACTGGGTTAATTCCGCTGGACGGGTACGGAAGATGAAATAGCACAAAATGAAGTCTTAGCAATCATATGTTACAATTCTTTTGTAGCAGTGTGGATTGTTTGTTGCATGGCTGGAAAACAGGGATGAGACACGAGTTACACGAGTTGCAAGCAAGAGTCTCTGTCTATAATATAAATCAATGTGTGTGTGTGTGTGTGTGTGTGTGTGTGTGTGTGTGCGTGTGCGTGCGTGCGTGCGAGCGTGCGTGCGTGCGTGCGTGCGTTCGTTCGTGTGTGTATGTGTGTGTGTGTGTGAGTGTGTGTGTGTGTGTGTGTGTGTGTGTGTGTGTGTGTGTGTGTGTGTGTGTGTGTGTGTGTGTGCGTGCGTGTGTGTGTTCGTGCGTGTGTGTGTGTGTGTGTGTGTGTGTGTGTGTGTGTGTGTGTGTGTGTGTGTCCAAGCGCGCGCACGCGCGCACGTGTGTGTGTGCGTGCGCTAGACTCGAGTCGATTTTTGTGTATTGTTTTGCATACATATGGTTACATTGTCAAACAAATGGATAAAGTTATGTGCAGTTATTCAATACATGCTGTGGGAATCAATACAAAATTGTCTTAATAAGTTTTTGAAGTGTGACAAAACTAACAATTTCAGAGAACATTATGTCATGTCATTACATAGCACTACGTAATCATAGACACGACGCCAAACTTCATTCCAGTTTTTCAACCCCTGCGCGGCTGCAGAAGGAAAATGTCGGATAAGGGTGACGGTTGTCTTGGTGTCGAAGTAGAGAATTTACAGTGTAGTTTTCCTGCTACGATTTAATATGAATTATTGCCAGGGAATTCGTTCCAAGAAACCTTCCGAACGTTGAGCTGTTGCTTCGGAAAGCTTTCTTCGTCACGTAATACTATGATAAAGTGACAGTATTTTTTTTGTTTGTTTGTTTGGGAGAGAAAAACTGCGGGAGGATAACGTTTTGTGGTTGTACTGTAACAGTCACTACTTGAGAAAACGGTCTGAATGAACGTGCTGATAAAAGAAGACTCGCGACTATCACAAACCTGTTTTGTATTACAAGGACGATTTCACCAGGAAGCGTCATCACCATTTTCTATGTTCATCGCCTTGTCCTGAAATGTTCTGTCTAGTAGGTGGCGTGTTATCTCACAGAAGAAGTAAAAAGGAGTAGGGTAGACAGGTGTGTCTATGTGCTGAGAAAACTTAAGGTAGGAAAATCAGACTGCTTGCGGATATTGTAACAGGTGATGAAACTTTTGTCTTTCAATCTGATCCTGAAAACAAGATGCGGTCTGCAGTTTCGCTCTTCCCTTTTGAGAATCCACATGTGATATTTTGCAGGAGTTGGAACTCAGCAATACACATGATTGACTATTTCGTTTCTCCTCAAACTATGGCCACATTACTTTGATAGCACTGCAAGAACAGAAATCGCTGACTGAGATACCAATGATTGCCTGCTCGAAGTCTTCGAGGCTTAATGCATTGGACGTCCACGCACCATTAAACAAGACCTACCTCTTCATCACGATCACGCCAGTGCATACACTATTGCTTCTACTCTGGATTTTCGACAGGAAAATAGTGCCCAACTGGTTACCCATCTACTGTGTTCTCAACCCTGTCTCCTCAAGACTTCTTTGCATTTCTTGCGCTCAAACGCCAACCAAAAGGGATGCTGTTTCAGAATGTTGAACCTACTTGGAGAGCGTTTTCAGAGATAAACTCCAGTCAGTGTATGTCATGTGTTTTGAATGGTTTTGAGAAAACGGATCAGTCGTGTACAGGAAGAGAAACGCTACTTTTAGAAACTGGAATTGTCAAGAGACACACAAGTATTTCCAGAGAACCGTATTCCAAATGTTTTGAGACCTCCTCGAATAGCTCATGCATATTCTCAGTAAAACTGTCACCATACACGCAGATTGGAGGACTGAGTTCCCATTGATCCCCTGAACTATACCAGTGGGAGCTACTAGGCTGTTTTTCATGTGTTACGTTCATGTCTTGCTGTTTATTGATTTTGATTTACAGACATTGCTCACTCGACAGCCCCTGTTGCATTCAGGGCTGGGGTTGTCAATGCTGGACAGATAAAAAGGAGGAGGGGGGAGGGGGGATTAAGCACGAGCTCATCTGTGTCTTCACTCTATCTTTTACTTTGTCTTCCACTCTCCTCGTAAATCTTCTTTGACCCTTTATCTCTTCTCTGCAGTTTTCCTAAGCACAACGACATTTCCCATTCAGTACATTCAGTGTCAGGACAAAGCAAAGCCCTGGAGATTCACGTTGTAATGTTGTGTTGCTGTTGTGGGGCTTTATGCCGGCTCAGGTCTCTAATTATAGAGTTCCCCTAAGCGTCGTGTGGATGAAATCCGGTTTGGTTATGTATAGTGCTGTGCACGTATTCTGGCCGAGACAAGGAAACAGCGGCTTGGATCAACCGCTTTGGGTCTTTACTGTGGCAGTGGAGGTGTTGACACTTTGTCTTGCTGTCTCGGTATCCTGCCCAGCTAGCATCACAAATAGAACCAGGGCAGGTCGTTCTTTGTTGTCATTACCTGGCGGATAGGGGTTCTGAGAAAGCTGAATCCCTTTCTCCCCATTATGATCCAACAAAACTCTCGAGGAACATCAAGTGGATTTAGACTCAGCCACCGACATGGACTCTGATATTGACGAAAAGACCTTCACTGATTTTTGGCCTCGCTGTTCCATTGTCGTGTTCATAGAAGCTGTGTCCGTTTCAGGTAGAAGCGCCTATGCAGTTTCTCTAACACGCCGCATGACATAAAGAAACCAATGAATGACACGCTTTTCATAGAATGTGCTCCCTGGCTTCATTGTGGGATGGTATTAAGTCCATTGATTGTAATCATGATACTCCGAACAATGGCTATCTGCATAAGCCTCTGAACTCATCCAAAGGAGGTATGCTATACTGAAACTCCCAAGGGCGTGTCACAGATCGAGATCAACAGAGATTTGTCCAGGGCCGTTGTACAGAAAAAAAAACGTGCAGAATTTGCGCTAAAACATTTTATAAGAATGTGTATGACGACTCATTGTATTCGACCACCCCACTTTTTTTCATTGGCTATTCCACTTCAGTTATATAGAACGAACGAACTCCAACGACCATGCAAGCCAGCCAGTCCACGAAGATGTCCAACTCAGCAGCAGTGAATAACCCCCACACCGGCAGCACAGGAATGCCAAGGGATGAATCGTCATTTCACCAAGAAGCAAATTTAAAAAAAAAAAAAAAAGCAGTTTTCCAGGCAATGTCTGCCTTCTGCCACCCTGTTCAGAAGTCCCTGTACACCCTCTGTTTGGCAGGGTGAGAAACAAGTACTTGTTCCCGAAACATCATGGAAGCAGATAGCCTGCTGGATGTCAGTAGGGCGAGGTTGTTCAGCTGGTGGGTAAGAATCCGACGTGAGGCATGTACAAGACAACTTTCACCCGTCCCTGATCACTGGCGAGGGTGCTGTGGATTCCGGACAGTAGATCGAAATTGTGATGAACGTGTCCGACGGGTCACGAGGATCTGAAGATTAAATGAACTGTCTTCCACCCCAAACAATACACACAATTCAGTAAACGTCAGAGTTTTAACATTATGGGGATCTGAAATTTACCTGACGTAATGTCAATCCACCAGTTTTATCGCTCCAAGACCCGTGTGTTTCATGGACAATTAGGCATTCTCAAATAGAATTCTTCAGAAGCTTCCAGGTCTGACCAAAACTAAGGGGATGTTTTTCTTACTGTTTCCCTGTACGGTTCATTTGACATATTGTTAGAAGCAGCTACTAACGTTACTTGTAATAGTAATAAAATAACCGTACGTTACCCTGTACCTTTCACCATCTTTAGCATCTGACGTGATCTCTTTTGGTTTTATTGATCAGTAAAAAAGGCCGTTAATGAGTGATTTAAGGGCTCCCAAACAATTCAAGGGTGGGAGCCACTCTTCAGCCAATGGCCTTCTTCTGGATAACATCTGAGAACCAAAAATGCATATGTTTAAAAACGAATCTCTCATTTCATGGACTGGTCCATTTCTCACCTACACATTCTATTTTGACCGTTGAGTGAAACGTTGTAGAGAAGAAGCACCGGGCATTACTGATTCTGACTATGAACAGACTGTGAACATTGCTACTGGTGTGTGACAGTGAATATTAGATAGAAAAAAAAAAACATTAGGTGACCATTTAATGTTGGCTTGATTCCATCAGCTTCTAAGCGTGTTTCTTCTAATGTTTGCTACACACACACACACACACACACACACACACACACACACACACACACACACCACACACACACACACATCACACACCATACACACACACACACACACACACACACACACACACACACACACACACACACACACACATCACACACCATACCACACACACACACACATACACACACACACGCACACACACACACACACACCATACACACACACACACACACACACACACACAGACACACACACACACACACACACAAACACACTCACACACACACTCACACACACACACACGCACGCACGCACGCACGCACGCACGCACGCACACACACACACACACACACACACACACACACACACTTGGTGCCCACATACACACAAAGGCATGAATACACAGAAATACGCACGTAATTCACCCCCACTTTGACCAGATTTGTAAATCAGAGCAAATGATATCAGGTGGGAGCAGATTAAAGGAGTGGTAATGAATATGCTGGGAGACTAAAAAAAAGTGTGGGAGCCTGATATAAAAAAAACAAATTGATGCCAGCATCTTACAGATAATAAATGCCAGTATACAACGCATTGTTATGTGCATGTGGAAGACCACCAATACTGAGAAGGACCTGCCGGAATAATGAGAATCGTCCGTATTTCTGTTATGGAGTATGATACCGTATAGTCTATACATGCATATCTACACTAACACATGTCACACGCACACACACACACACACACACACACACACACACACACACACACACACACACACACACACACACACACCACACACACACTCACACACACACACACACACACACACAACACACATGGCACACTGTGATATATGTGTGCAGGTGCAGTTAATGTTAAGTGAGAAACCCGACGGATTTGGTGGAAATGGGTCACATGTCAAAACACCGGCCATCTTTTCCACCAGCTCTGCAGAGGGTGACCCACCTGCATGAGGAGAGGGAAATAGTGGTCAGATGTTGGATTGGGAAAAAACTCTGGAATTAACGTTAATTGATGTTCACAGTGGGACAGCTCTTGTATCAGAAAAAAAAAATTGATTCAACATTAGCTGCATGTTCAACGACAATCATAATGCATTTTTTGTTTTGTTCTGTGTACTTTATATGTTTGTAACGTTATTACAAATATGTAAGTCATCGGAATTTGTTACACTTCAATGAACGTGAGGGAAATGGTATATCCGTTTTCTTCAGCTTCGGATGACTGCCCTTTTTATCAAGTAGGCCACGAATTTCTTCTTCTTCTTCTTCTTCTTCTTCTTCTTCTTCTTCTTCTGATGTGGCCCTTTGCGGTCGGCTTGGCTATAAGCAACATTACCTTACATTACTTCTTCTTCTTCTTCTTCTTCTTCGTCGTCGTCGTCGTCGTCGTCGTCGTCGTCGTCGTCGTCGTCGTCGCCGTCGTCGTCGTCGTCCTCATC
The DNA here is from genome assembly GCA_016801955.1 of Conus betulinus. Taxonomy (NCBI): domain Eukaryota; kingdom Metazoa; phylum Mollusca; class Gastropoda; order Neogastropoda; family Conidae; genus Conus; species Conus betulinus. The sequence continues at coordinate 9,329 of JADBJO010009336.1, forward strand.
GTCGTCGTCATCGTTCTCTCCTCCTCCTCCTCTCTTCTCCTTCTTCTTTTCTTCTTCTTCTTCTTCTTCTTCTTCTTCTTCTTCTTCTTCTTCTTCTTCTTTTCTTCCTTTGTAAAAGTCATGGACACATCACATTGAAGAAATATTATCCAGGCTGCACCGTTTTGGGGGCCAAGACCTGTTTCCAAGTTGTGAGGCCATCGTCTTTTCTGTCTTCCCATTCGTTTTCTTCCCTTAACATTTTCCTGGAGGACTGTATTAGTGAGGCCATGATGTCTTATTACGTCGCCAAATCAATGCAGGTTTCTTGAATAATGTCAGCAGATCTTCTTAGGGCGTGATGTTCTGCTCGATGGTCTTGCTCATTTGTTCACTGTTGATATGATCTGTATATTTGATGTATAGTATTTTGTGCTGACAACTTATTACCAAGACCAAGAGTCTTTCCAAATCAGCTGTGGATGAACAACAAACAAGTAGGTTAACTCGTGCTCCCACAATGAAACAAATACACGCCCATACCTCCAAAGGAATTTTGCTTACGACACCGAATCGCCCAGCAGATATGACAGCACAGAGCACACACCACAACCAAGATAACTCCCCCCAAAAGGGTGACGACTGTGCTGTGGCCCTTGGTTGGACACCAGAGGGAAGAAGGAAAAAGAGGCC
>JADBJO010009336.1:17500-30000 GCA_016801955.1 Conus betulinus
CAGCATATGAACATCAAATTACCGCGATCGTGGGTTTGAGTCCCATATGTAGCAATCTGAGGAATCAAACCCTGAAAACATATGGTTGACATTCAAACATTTTATTACTTTAATGATGACATAAATGCTACGAAAAAAAAAAAACAACCTTACTTTAAATGATGACATAAATGCTACGAGAAAACCCTGACCAACACTGTAAAGAAAGTATTATGAAAGGAAAGCGCTGTCATGTAGTCCACAAGACCACACAAAAGAAATCCGACTTAACATCTTCGCCAACATCACCTCCAGTTTTCCTTTTCTTCTTCCTTTTTACCCTAAACTCATCAGATAGTTATTTTCAGAACTGCCCTCACGTTCCTGGTGTGGGGGGTTTGTGTGTGTGTTTCTTTGTGAAGAAAGAATGTCGACATGGAAACATACATCTCTTGTGCAAACTTTCGAAAAAAGAAAGAATTGTAAGGTCTTTTCTACTCTCTTGTGTCCTGGCCCTTGATTAACTTTCTAAAGATAAGATACTTTCTAAAATGATTTTATAACTATTGATTTGCTTTCTTTTCTTAACTGGAAACATTTTCCCCAAAGAGACTAGGTACGTATAGTTTAGTTTTGTTGTGAGAAGCACAGGCGCACTTTGTATTTTTTTAAGTCAACGTGAGGTCGCAGAGGTTGAAAAAATTGCGTGTCTTGTTGAGGCTGAAACCAGTAAACAAAACTGTTGTATACCTGTGAAGATCAGAGAATTTTGCTTGCAAAAACAGATCTTTGTCTAGCACTGTTTAGGGTCAAGTTTAGAACAGAAAAGGTATTTAAGACGATTGACTGTGTGTTGACGTTCCGTGAGAGACAGTCTGATGACCTCGACTACATCTTGAATACTAGCTAACAACATTCTGACCATCTAACAAACGTTAGAATTTATCCCTGGTGAAGAAAGAAGTGAAAAAAGAGAAGAAAATAATATAAGAGTGTGCTTATTTCTCCCTCCCAATCCCACGCTTGCATAATTTGTGTTTTATCATGCCTTCTTGACAGGCTATAATTATATCTAGTACATTGAACTGATTGATTATATGTTTGAAAATTGAAATATTTGACGTTCGTTGTTCATCATCCCGTCTCCTCTTTGCGGGGGGAGATACTGTTAGGATCCTCTGAGGATTTTCTTTGGATTTCCTCCATTTCTTCTCGTCTGTAGTAGCTGTCCCATTCTCAGTTCTTATTTCCTTCTTTTCAACACTCCTTCCACTGAACAGCTATCATCTATGCACCATCCATAGGCTATTTCATGTAGGGTTTCTTGTAAAGCGTTTATGTTGAATTCCCCTCTTCTTAATATATTTCGGTTTAGAAAATCACAGTGCCACTCTTCTTATCTTTCGGCCACGTGGCCTTTTTCAAGAAAAAAACAAACAAACCAAAAACAATACAACTACGTGATGTCCATCTTTGGCAACTGGTCAGAGCAGTTGCCAAAGATGGACATCACGTAGTTGTCTTGTTTTTGTTTTTGTTTTCTCTTGAACACAAAGGATGAGCTTTCCCACAAAATTATACAAAAGGATCTTTTTGTGGAATTTATTTTATATATCATACTTGTAGTGAGCAGTTGCTCTAACCAGCTGCCAAAGATGGACATCACGTATTTGTTTTATTGTTTTTTTTTTTTTTTTCTCTTGAAAAAGGCCACGTGGCCGAAATATAAGAAGAGTGGCATTGTGATTTTCTATTATGTTTTCTTCCCTTTGAAGGACTATTGCTTTTATTTCGGTTTAGTTTCTCATCTTGTATTGTTTTTTTTTTTTATTTTCTCTTATTTTTGGATATATCCTGGCTTGCATGCCAAGATTTTGTTTATATACCAGCAACTCTATGGTTTTAACAGTTTCGAATACTTGTTCAAAATTTCGGCGGTGTAGTTCAACGTCGGTCATAATTTCCAAATTGTCCTTGCCGTTTGGTTACAACAAAACTCAAGAATTCCTGTATTTGTTTCCAGTCCATGACAGTTTGGAATAATATTGTAGGGGAGACAAAGGAAATTTTTGTTGGCTGGGTGAATTCATATTATCTATTATGCCTTTTCTATTATGTAAGTAATATCAATTCATGAGCATGCACATGCATGATTAACACAAAGGATGAGCTTTCCAAAAAAATTATACAAAAGGATCTTTTTATGGAACTTATTTTATATATCAAACCTGTGAATAAGTTTAGGAAATAAAAAACAATTGACAAGGATTTTTTTTTTCTTTTTGCACAAATCTCTGATGCTGAGATGAATGGCTAATTTGATGCTGAGTGATGTCAATGTTCGGTACAAGGGGATTTTCCCCTCGGAGTTGACATTGGTTCTGACTCCATTTCCCATACATTCCTTCGAATGGGACTATAGACCGAGGTTGTGTGTGTGTGTAAGCGCACGCATAGCATCTTGCACACGCGTGGAATCCCATCACCAGCTTTCGAAAGAAAAGGCCAGCTCGGCCGTTGGTTATAGATGACACGTTACACATAGCATGCACCCTGCGTGAGAAATGGAACGAATGAAGAAAGTAAGGAAATTCAGTGAACGACAATGACTGGATAACACGGGAAACGACTGAATGAAACGCCAGCTGGAGCTCTTCAGGCGGTGCTACCTAGGTAGGCAGCCCATTGTGTAAACGAGTGTGGATTAAGCACTTAGAGCTTGCTCTCTAGCAGAGAAAAGGCGCTACATAAGTATTCATAATAATAACATACCTAAATGAATGATTTCATTTTTGTGCCCCGCCCTTTCATTATCACTGGATGATTATTGAATACTGTTGTTCCTACAATTGAAAGTTTCTTCATGTGGCAGTAATTCTTTCATGCTCTGCTGTAAATTTTATCTGTGACTCAGCGTATAAATCGCTGTTACGATTTTTTTCTCTCTTTTTTTCATCCTTTTTCTTTTTGTTTCAAGAGAATCCGAACGTTTTCTCGTGCAGGGTCAGAAAAGGGGTCACACTGGGGATACGCGTTATGAATGCATTACTCATTGTGAAACGAGCGGAAAGAGGGGAGAGAACAAAAGCTACAACTGGATATAGAACAAAAAACTAGGGGAAAAGGAAATAGGGAACAAAAAAGACACTGAGAGAGAGAGAGAGAGAGAGAGAGAGAGAGAGAGAGAGAGAGAGAGAGAGAGAGAGAACATGCACCTGAGTTTTAAAAAAAAGGCCTTGGACTGGAATACAGTAAAAGACTGTTAACGTTGATGTTGATGTTGATGTTGGTGATAAGAACCAGCAGGATGTTTTCTCCACTCCCAAACACCATGCATTTCCAGACTTCCATCTTTTGATGAGTTACGTGACGAAACTGACATCTATTTGTACAGCTTTGAAATTCATGACACATCAATGGCACGGCCTAAAGAAAAATGGCCTGTATATATCGCTTCCATTTTCCGTGGCGGTATTTTATCCTTGTACCATGCCCTTTCTGTACACAGTCAATCACGATATCGAAAGGAATTATGGCAAATAGAAATTCAGTGTGCTTTTTGGCATGAAACAGAGTCGTTGGCTACATTCTTAATTCGTTGTGGTCACCCCCTTGACAGATAGCTTGGTCTTTCAGGAATCACTCATAATTCTAAAAACTTTTGGTGATAATATTTGCATGAGCGAAAATTTGTGAAGCGTGTCAAAGTATTTATCAGTCCATCTTCGGGAACGAATTTTTGACACTGAGGAAGACGTGTGATAAACTCGTGGACCAGCACAAGAATGCAGGTCCGGAAATTGATTTGCAAGGAAGCAACACGCGACATAAAGCAACCAAAGAATGATACTCTTTTCATAGAAGTGCTCTTTAACTCCTTTGCTACATGGTGCTAGGTCCAATGTAATCATAATCTTCCGAGAATCGTGAGGATTGCTATGCCGAGACACTTAGGGACATATCACAGTTCACAACCAACACAGAATTGGCTCCAGATTGGATTACTGGTGTACACGGGTTCTTCTTGTAAAACATGATACTGATGGGCATGATCTACTTCCTTACACTGACACTCAGTCATAAAAGTAGATAATCTATGAGTCAGTATTTTGCTGTACCTACCATCAGCACTACGATCTTCCAGTGCAAGAATTGGATACATCTAGGACCGTTGTAGAGAAGAAAAAGAGCGTGTAGCATGTGTGCTAAAAGAGTTTTTGAGGGTGTGTATGACGACTCATTTCTCTGCGGGAACTGTACTCGACCACCTCATTTCTTTCAATGGTTATTCCACTTGGATGACAAAGAACGAACCCAAGGATGTGTAAGCCAGCCAGTCTGTAAATATGCCCAACTCAGCCGCAGTGAATGAACTCACTACTGGCTGCGCAGGAATACACACAGATGGATCGCCCTACCATCAGAACGCTTAAAACATGAAATCAGTGCCTGTCTCCTCCCAGCCTGTTCAGCAGTTCTTGTAGACTTCTGTAGGCAGAGTGAAAAGGACGTCCCTGTTCCAGCGGGGCGTCTGTAAGTCGAGCTTATTCCGCTGGTATGTAAAAATCTGACGTAAAATCCACAGAAGGAAACTTTCACCTGTCCTAGTTACTAGCAAGAGTGCTGGAGATGTCGGACAACCAGACGATCATGAGGATCTGAAGATGGAATGAACTGTCTTCCACTCTATAGAATACACACAGTTCAGTAAAACGTTAGGGTTTTCACTCACATTATGAGGATCTGGAATCTATCAGCCGCAATCTCAATCCAACCGTTTGAGCACTCTATGAACTGCTTTTCATGTACGGTTAGACATTCACAATTACACTTCTTTTTCGGAAGCTTCTAAGTCTGACTTACAAAAAAATCAGGGGATGTTTTCCTCACTGTTTGCTGTACAGTTCATTTGACAAATTGTGAAAGGCTGCTACCAAGGTTGCTTGTAACAAAATAACCGTACGTAATCTGTACCTTCCACATCCTTAGGAACTAACAGTTATCTTTTTTGTTTTATTGATTAGCTACAATACCGCTGATATTAATCAGTGACTTCAACCCCTTTAAACGATTTAAGGGTATGAGCCACTCTTCGGCCAATGGCCTTCTTCTGAATAAACTGAGGGAACCAGACGTGTATGTTTAGAATGTTTAGAAACGACACTCTCGTTCTATCGAATGGTCCACTTTTAAGCCCGCACTTTTCATTTTGACATTTGAGTGAAGCGTTCTAGAGAATATAGCACTGGGCGCTAACAAACACTACTGAGGTAACTGGGCAGGAGTGCAGTGTCTCCCTGGTGGGCAGCCTCATGACGACATGACACTGGGGTCTCCCTGTGGACAGCTGATAAGGAGCTAAGGCGGCACAAGCCAGAATGACGCTGTGGACGGAAAGCTAGAATGAACGGCGTAGGGGCAGTGCCACTGGGGTGGCTGTGAAGATGAGACAGAAGGAAAAACAAAGCATTACGTCATCTGTTTTCTATTGGCTTGATTCCAGTCACTTCTAAACCTGTTTCATCTCCTGATGTTTGCACACACACACACACACACACACACACACACACACACACACACACACACACACACACACACACACACATTCTTATCATTATAATGAATACTTATATAGCGCCTATTCTCGGCTAGAGACCAGGCTCTAAGCGCTAAACAATCCACACTCGTTTACACAACGGGCTGCCTACCTGGGTAGTGCCGACTGAAGAGCTGCCAGCTATCGCTTCATTCTGTCGTTTCCCGTGTCATCCAGTCCATATCATTCTGCTCCGTACATATTTCTTGGTCCTGTGCTCTATCCAGATTTGAAGGAGATTTCCCAGGCATTTGCTCTCGAAAGCCTGGATCTTCCTTTCAGTTTCAGCCGTCAGTGTCCGTGCCTCGCAACCATACAGTACAATGGAGACCACCAGGGCTTTGTACAGTTTTGAATTTTGTAGAGAATCGGATGTTACTTTTCCACACTCTGTTCAGTTGGGTCATGGCTGCGGTGGCTGTGCTAATACGAATTCTTATTTCTGCTTTGCAGCTTCCATCCTTTGTCAGGGCTGCTCCTAGATATTTGAAGTTTCCAACATCTTCCAGTTGTTTCTCCGTTCATGAAATAGTGGCATGGTCCACGTTCTCGTTGTTTACCATGGCTTGGGATTTCTCTGTGCTGACCTCCATTCCAACAAGTCTGTTGGTAAGTTCCTGCAGTTCTTCGTTCGTTCCCCCCATCAGATCTATATCATCAGCAAGCCGAAGGCTGCATAGTCGTCTGCCACCAATGGAGATATAAGTCATATCCATACCAACGGCCAAACTGGCCTTCTCTTCCGAAAGTTGATGATGGGATTTTACGTGTGTGCAAGATGTTGTGCGTACGTTCACACACGGAACCTCGGTTTATACTCTCATTCGAATGACTGTATGGGGAATGGAGTCAGAACCAATGTTAACTCCGAGGGAAAATTCCCCCTATACCGAAACGGCCCGGCGGAGATTCGAACCCGCAAACCCAGGATCACCAAGATTACCAGTCCGGCGCTCTTTCAACTGTGCTATCCCCCCCCCCCCCCCCCCCCCCCCCCCCCCCCCCCCCACACACACACCACACACACACACACACACATGAAGATACTCTCTTATTGTACACACTTAATTCACGCCCCATTCCACCAGATTCGTAAATCAGAGCGAACGATCTTGGGATGGAGCGGATTAAGGGAGGGGTGACGGATATGCAGGGAGACTGAACAAGTTTCGGCGCCTGATATGAAAAAGATCGATGCTAACAGGTAGCAGATGATGAATGCCAACATATAATGCACTGTTTTGAGCGTCTGGAAGATCAGCAGTATAACGAATCTGAGAGAATATGAGAATCTTCCGTATTTCTGTTGTGGAGTATAATACTGTACGGTCTACATATGCATATCTACACTTAGACCTATCACACACACACACACACACACACACACACACACACACACACACACATACATACATACATACATACATACATACATACATACATACGTACATGCGCGCACACACACACACACACACACACACACACACACACACACACACACACACACACACACACACACACTCACATACACACACTCAACACACCGCACACGCGCGCGCGCGCGCGAATTCAAGCATTGACGCAACGGCGCGCGTGCACACCCACCCGTACACACACACACACACACACACACACACACACACACACACACATACACACACACACACATACACACACACACACACACACACACACACACACACACACACACACACACACACACACACACACATGGTACATTGTGAGACATGTGCAGGTAAAGTTAATATTCAGTGAGCGGCCTGATCACCTCATGATTCATTTGGTCTTTTCCACAGATGCATCTCCAGACTTAGTCTATGGTTGTGCACAGTAACTCCTTTTTTTTTTATCAGGATTCAGTATAATCATCCTTCAAGGTTCGCTGAACTCATCAGCTCTGAAGCTGCCTGCCACCATAGTGTCCAGATTGACGTAAGCTGTTTGCTTCGCTTGAGGTAACTAGACCTTTCCGCGTCATTCAGCATGATCAGAATGAGCAGGCGAGACTGCCGACGGATTTGGTGGAAATGGGTCACATGTCAAAACACCGGCCATCTTTTCCTCTGGCTCTGCAGAGGGTGACCACCTGCATGAGGAGAGGGAAATAGTGGTCAGATGTGGATTAGGAGGAAAGAAAGCTGGAATTCAACATTAACTGCCTATTAACAGCGGACAGATGTTGGATTAGGAGGAAAGAGAGCTGGAATTCAACATTAATTGGCTATCAACAGTGGACAGATGTTGGATTAGGAGGAAAGAAAGCTGGAGTTCAACACTAACTGCCTATCAACAGTGGACAGATGTTGGATTAGGAGGAAAGAGAGCTGGAATTCAACACTAATTGCCTATTAACAGTGGACAGATGTTGGATTAGGAGGAAAGAGAGCTGGAATTCAACATTAATTGGCTATCAACAGTGGACAGATGTTGGTTGGATTAGGAGAAAGAAAGCTGGAGTTCAACATTAATTGGCTATCAACAGTGGACAGATGTTGGATTAGGAGGAAAGAAAGCTGGAATTCAACATTGACTGCCTATCAACAGTGGACAGATGTTGGATTAGGAGGAAAGAAAGCTGGAATTCAACATTAACTGCCTGTCAACAGTGGACAGATGTTGGATTAGGAGGAAAGAGAGCTGGAATTCAACATTAATTGCCTATTAACAGCGGACATTTCCTGAAAGAATGGTTTAGCGAGGCCATTAGATCTTGCTGCATCAAAACAATGTAGATTTCTTCCAATAATGTCAGCAGATCTTATGGTCTAATGTTCCACTCGATGGGTTGTCATATCTGGCTATTGGTGGTGTATCTGATGTTCAGTATTTGGTGATGACAGGTCATTTTCATTACCAAGAGCCTTCTGTCCAAATCTGCTGCCAAGGTCCATGACTCGCATGCATAAAAGAAGATGGATACACAGGAGCCTGATCTTTGTTTAGAGAGAGAGAGAGAGAGAGAGAGAGAGAGAGAGAGAGAGAGAGAGAGAGAGAGAGAGAGAGAGAGCGAGAGAGAGAGAGAGAGAGAGATGTTATTGTCCTTCCATGCAGGTTTCATTCAAGACAATGCTGAAGCTGTCTTTGCTGCCTGAGAGAGGATTATGTCTGATGTAGATCCTTTATTTGCGATTGATGGATCCCTTGTAAGTGAATCATTTGCCAGTTCCCAGCTTCTGTGGTTGATAGTCACTTTAATAGTGTTAATTGTATTGTGGCTGGCCATGTACGTTGTCTCTATGCCGCTAGTTTCGGTGTCATGCTTTGTTGATAAACATAATGATAATGATAAACTGCTACACCAACATCAATTGTAACAAATCAACAAAAGCAGCAGCGACAACAACATCTACTGCTACTGCTACTACTGCTACTGCCACTACTGCTACTACTACTACTACTATTACTACCACCACCACCACCACCACCACCACCACCACCACTACTACTACTACTACTACCACTACTACTACTACTACTACTACTACTACAGTAACCAATACTATTTTTGTATACTCTGTTTGCAGTGCATTCAACGTCATTTGAGATCAGTGTCACTGAAAAAACTGATCGGTTTGCAGAAAGCTGCACATTATAAATCCTACAGGAAACATGCTTGCTAGTTTTTTTTGTTTTTTGTTGTTTTTTTTAAAATTTACCTCCGATACATATCGGTTCTTAGTTTTAAAGTAGTTTGGCTGCATGCATAGGTTCATGATTCAACAGATAGTGACTGGGTAGACTAAACTGAAGATCATGATCTCTGTGGCAGCAAACTCAAGTGCAGGCTGCCTGAAAAATGATGCATGAATTCAAACAAGTAGTTAAAAGAATACCACTGGTGAACAGTCAGTAAACACATGTATCCATATCAATATATCACCAGTTAGCTGATTGAAAAGTCTTGACTTCTATTTATGATACTGGTTGACTGATATCGTCCGTCTGTCTCAAGAGACAATGGTGTCGCGTCATGGATCCGTCAGTTGTGGAGTTGCACCGTCCGCTGTGGCTGAAGAGCCCAATTCTCGAGCGGCAGACACTTTTGCAGTTGTTGCAGGTGAAGTTCTCGGTCACGAGTGTCCGTAGGTACTGACGCAATTCTTTGCAATCTTCGGCCCCCTCTGCCTCTGCCCTGCTCGCTTGATGCTAGCCTGGATGGTTGACCATTAGCTGACCCGGTCTGAAGCTGCTGGCTCCAGGTCTGCTGGGTCAGGCTTCCTGTCCTCAGGTCGCACTTGCAGATATCCTTGTAGTGTAGGATGGGCCGTCCCGTGGATCTGGAGGCTGTAGCCTGCTCGCCGCACAGCATGTTATCCATGTCGCTGATGTGTAGAAGCCAGCGCAGGCATTTCGGTGTCAGCATGGCGAACATGCTAGTCATTCCTGCCTGGCCAGGACGTCCTTGTTAGTGATGCGGTCCTGCCAAGTGATGCCCAGGAATCTTCTGAGGCAGCACAGTTGGGAAGCGTTCAGTCTGTATTCTTGTCAAGAGTACAGGGTCCATGCTACGTTTCCATATTGAAGAGTGTTTAGCACGCAGGCTTGGTACACTTTCATCTTTGTGTTTGACGTTATCATGGTGTTGTCCCAGACTCTCTTCGCTACATGGGCCGTCACTGTTGCTGCTTTGCCGATCCGCATGTTCATCTTGGCGTCCAAAGAGAGGTTGCTGGAGATGGTGGAGCCCAGGTGAGTAAGTCATCGACCACTTCAAGAGTGTGATCACTGATGGAGATGTGGGGAGTTTTGCTGGCGTCTCGGCCCATGATGTTTGTCTTCTTTAGGCTGATTGTGAGACCGAACTCGAGCAGGCATCAGTGAAGCAGGTGATGAGCCATTGTAGCACCTCCTCGGTGTAGGCAGTGAGGGCGGCGTTATTTGCGAAGAGCATTTCCTTGATGAGGATTTTCCGCATTTTTCGTCTTTGCTCAGATGCGTGCCAGGTTGAAGAGGCTTCTGTCACTCCTAGTGTAGAGAAAGATGCTGTCTTCAGACTGTCGTAAGGCGTAGCGCAGCAGCAGGGAGAAGAAGACGCCGAACAGTGTTGGAACGAGTATGCACTCTTGTTTGACACCGCTCTTGGTTGGGAAGGGGTCCGAAGATGAAGTGTCGTATTAGACTGTGCCATTCATGTTGTCATTGATGGACATGATCATCTTCAGAAGCTTGGGAAGACATCCAGTTCGGCGAAGTAGGGTGAATAGGCCTAACCTACTGACCAAGTCGAACTCTTTGATCAGGTCGATGAAGGCGATGAACAAAGGTCGTCATTGCTCTCGGCACTTCTCTTGTAGCTGCCTCATCTTGAAGAACATCACGTCAATCGTCGACCTCGCCGCTCTGAAGCCGCACTGTGCCTCTGGGTACACTCGTTCGGCGAGTAGCTGTAGCCTGTTGAGGAGACACGGACGAAGGCTATCCCAACAATGCTGATGAGGGATATTCTGCAATAGTAGTTGCAATCGCTATGGTCTGACGTGTTCTTGTATAGCGTGATGATGTTTGCATCGCTCATGTACGGTGCCTTCCTCCCAACGCTGTAGCAGAAGTTCATGGAGGTGACTGTGGACAGACCTCTCCTTGCCAGCTCTGATGACTTCTGGCGGAATTCCCGTCGCTACCTGGACCTTTACCATGAGCTAGCGAGTCGCCGGCCTTGCTGAGTTCCTCAGTGATGGATGGGACATCGAGCTCCTCTATGACGGACGGGGATCTGAATGTACTGGCACAGGTTTAGCCAAACTCACTGTCGCATTTATGGGCGGTCCGCTGGGTGTTGTTGCGAGTTTTTCGGAGCGCATCCAATGTCTTTGCAGAGGTTTCTCTCTTGTAATTGAGAAGTGCGACTTGCTTAGCAGCAGTCGCAGGCTCCATCTCCACGATTCCTGCTTCGAACCAAGCTTCATTCTTCCTCATTCTCTTCCCAAAGGTGTCCGAGGCGAACTGGTAGATGGCTTCGAAGATGTTGTTCCACCACAATTAAGCGCTGTCTGTCGGGCCTTGTCAATGACTGGGCAGCGTTTGCACAATTCGGGTACCGACGCCATGGCTGTGTTGACTCGAGGACGTCCCTGCTGATTAAAGCGGTGGATTCGCTTGGCATGAAGACGCGCCTTGCTGCCGACTAGTAAATGGTCAGTGTCGCGGTCAGCACTGTGATAGATGCAGGTGACGAGCAAGTGGTTGAGCAAGGGTCTTTGGGTGATTACGAAGTACAGATGATGCCAGTGACGGGATCCAGAGTGCCTCCGGGACCCCCTATGGTGTGGCTTGGTGGGGAAAAAGCTGCCTGTGATGCAGAGGTCGTGGTAGGAGCAAAACTCAAGTAGCCGCTGTCCGTTCTCATTGAGCTTGCCGATACCGAAGCGGCTGGTGCAGCGGGGCCAGGAGCTGTGGTCTGCACCAAACCGAGCGTTGAAGTCCCAGAGTGAACTGGTGTTCCTTTGCAGGAAGCTGTCTAATCTTGGCTTCCAGCTCTTCATAGAACTCATCCTTAACGTCAGCTGTAGAGCAGAGTGTGGGCGTAGACGCTAAGGACGTTTGCTGGTCCACAAGAGATTGTGAGCCGGAGCGAGAGGATTCGTTTTGTTCCTCTGGAAGGTGCTTCAACTGAGGGCAGGAGAGAGTTTCACACTGCCATTCCGACGCCATACAGTCGATACTCCTCTGGTTCCAGTCCCTTTCAAAATAACGTGTAGTCCTTTTCCCTGAGGCTGCTGTTGGAGGGGAGTCTTGTCTCTTGCAGTGCAGCGATGTCAATGTTGTATCTCTTCAGTTAGCAGTCGATGATGGCTGTTTTCCTGGCATCGTCAACTTGCTGGAGGTCGTCAGAAAGGCCAGAACACATCGTTCTGACATTTCAGGTTGCCGGCCGCAAGCTGGTGATCTTGATTTCTTCTATCTG